>JASPKP010001161.1:20000-27500 GCA_030674155.1 Stramonita haemastoma
TGGGATAAGCACTCGTGTGCTTTATTGCATCCAGTCCCCGTGTGTATGCAGTTTTGTAAATGTCATCTGTTCCCACCGGCACACAATGGCCTACTCTTCCGAAAAGAGGAACAGGATTTAACGTGTGCGCAAGATGTTCTGCGTACGTTCGCACACAGGGCCTCGGTTTATAGATAATGGAATAAGCATTCGTGTCTCTTTTTTTTGTCTTTTTTTTTTTAGATTTTACTTCAAGTTCACGTGTTTATGCCGTTTTGTCATTTTTGTCACACAATGACCTTTGAATTCTGAAAAGCAGAACAGGTGTTCTCTTCAGTTTAACGTCTATTCACATTAAGTGATTTTAGACAAAAAAAAAAAAAAAAAAAAAAAAAAAAAAAAAAAAAAAAAAACACCTGAACAAGAAAAATTGAAAAATAGCTGAAACCAATGCCAGATAACAAAGTTAAAATATAAAGCTAACTTTAACAAACTATAAATACTGAATTATCGGACTACTTATTAGTGCTAACACAATGTCCAACAAATGCGATGGTTCAGACAACAACTGGTCCAGTGATAAATTAGGCACAACAGGTAAAAGTGGTTTTAGATATCCACAAAGAAGAATATGACTATTCGTTATCTTATCACCACAAATACAGTTTACATCCTTTGAGTATTTCGTCTTGAAGGCATTTAGCTTAAATCTGTACATGAGGGATAACACATTTCTGCGATTGTACCAACCACAGACTTTGTCAGAAGTTAAGATATTTCGAAAATTTATCATATTACTTGTACTGCTATCATAAAGCCGATAGCCAGAATCGCTGATCTTCTTTCTGAAATGCTTCCAACAAGCATTTTGCAGCAAGCTGTATCCCTCATGTAAAGATAATGCAACATCTATTTCACAAGAATCCTTTCTATTCCTCGCCCCATATTTTGCAAGGGTGTCTACTTTTTCATTAAAATAGATTCCACTGTGTGAGGGAACCCAACAAAAAGTAACAGTACTACCTCTTAAAATAACAAGATGCACCAGATGCTTGACTTCAATGAGAAGATCTTTTCTCACTTTAAGATTATAATTCTTCAACGCATGTAAAACCGATTTAGAATCAACACACACAAGTATGTGAAAATATCTTTAGGAAAGTCAAGTACATAGTACAGCGCAAATATTATAGCTGTTAGCTCAGCTGTAAATATAGATTTATTTTTTCCCAGGTTGAATGATCGTTCTACTTTCAATGATGGAATAATAAAAGCCGCACCTCCCTCATTAGTATTAAGAACGGAACCATCAGTATATATTTTGAGATGATCAGAATAGGTAGTTTGAATGTGCTCTTTTACAAATGCGGTAAGTATATTAATATTGTCAGCTTTTCGTACAGTGGAATAATCAATATCAAAGTGAGCTTTAAGCAGTTCCCAAGGTGGACAGGGAGCTAAATTTACTTCTGATTTAGCTACTTTATTGGAATTAAGTTTTGAATCTTTAAAAAGTGGGGAGGTATAAGTGCTAATTGTGGTAAGCGAGCTGATAGTTCTTGCTCTTTTAGGAAAATGAATATCAGACTTTAACTGAACTTCCTTTTCAACATTACTTTCATTTGCTGTGCTTCTTAAGACATATTTTGCCACTGCAAGTTGCCGATGTTCATTTAAAGAGGTGGTACACCCAAAGCAAGCCGGAAGGCTTTACAATCAAGACTTTGAATTTTCTTAAGTAAGTAATTTGGAGCACTGAAAAATACTTCTTGTCCATAAGACAGTCTTGAGCGCACAAGGGCCAAGGACAGGTGTTTTAATACGGTGATATCTTGCCCCCACGGTTGTTTACTGACAACTTTCAAGAAATTAAGAACGTTCTTAGCTTTAGTTGCCAAAAATTCAATGTGCTGATTCCAGGCTAGTTTAGAAGTGAGGTATACACCTAAAAATTTCACTGTAGGTTTATATTCGAGATCTTTTCCATTTAATCGAAAACGAGGTAAGACTTGTGGCCCAACACCATTATTAAAAAGTACAAGATTGGTTTTCTCAGGGGAAAGTGAAAGGCCATTCTCTAAAAGATAGCCGTTAAGTTTGTCAAGTTCTTTTTGATATACTTTTTGATAGAAGCTTAATTGCCTTTTGGGCGTTTTCTTTTTCATTATAACATCCATCCACATGCATATGTCATCAGCATATTGCACAAGAACAGCATTACCTGACAAAATACTAGGAAGATCAGATAATAAAATGTTGAATAGATACGGTGATATTACTGATCCCTGTGGAATTCCCATGTCTGGTGATCTTTGGGTAGAATAACAATTTCCAACTTTAGCTTGAACAATTCTTTCTGAAAGAAAACTTTTAATATAGAAATATATGCTGCCAGAAAGGCCAATAGATTTCAACTTATAAAGCAATCTCTCATGCCAAACACGATCGTATGCCTTATGTACATCGAAAAATGTAGCAAGTACATTCCTCCTTCGAGCAAACTGATATTTAATACAAGTAGTTAGTTTCACTAGATGATCAACTGTAGACCTACCCCTACGAAATCCTGCCTGATTTACAGGTATTATCTTATTTTTATCACAATAATATGTCAATCTATTTAAGATTATTTTTTCCATCAACTTCCCTGTATGTGAAGTTAATGCAATCGGTCTATAGTTATTCTTATCACTCTTAGACTTTTCCTGCTTTACTATAGGTATCAAAATAGAATGTTTCCAAGATTTAGGTAAGACTCCATGAATCCAACACAGCTGAAACAGATCTAACAGCAACATTAGCCAGTTATTAGGTAGATGTCTGAGCAGTTCATTAGAAATTGCATCTTTTCCCACTGATGTTTTTTTAGTGGGCAGGGAGAAAATTACATCTTTTAGTTCTTGCAGCGTAATAGGGGCATTCACATAGTGTGTATTATCACTCACTGGATCTTTATAATCATCTTTCTGGACGTCATTTTCTCTATAAGTTTTAGATCTGTCTGAAAGGTTGTGAGAACTCATAGTGTCGGAAAACATATTTACAAAAATTTCAGCCTTTTCTGCATCAGAAAGAATTTCTTTTTCCTGTATTTTGATTGGGCAATTCTGTAAACAAACTCCATTTTTCATGTCATTGAGCTTTCTCCACACCTTTTTTAGATCTGTATGGTTAAAAACGTCTTTTGTACAAAAACTACTCCAAAAATTGAGCTTAGCTTGTGCAACAATACTGTTACATGTAGCATTTGCTCTTTTCATTAATAAATGATTGCTTTCAGTCCGGTCTTTTATATATGTTTTAAATCTTTCTTTTTTCTCATTTACAGCTTTCTGGCAAGAATCAGTCCACCATACATTACCTGAATGTTTGCTGGATTTTACAGATGAAAATTTTGGAATTGAATCATCAGCAGCTTCTAAGATAGCATCAATAAAATTTTGGTAAAAAACGTCGACATCATCATCTTTAATACTTTCTGTATTTACTGCTGCTAGAAAGCTATTGAATTTATTCCAGTCAGCACGGTTATAATTAAATTTAGGAATAGCATCTTTATCATAACTGTAATGAACAGAGTGGTCATTAAGGGTAATTATAATTGGTAAGTGATCACTCCCTAAAGTGTTGGTATGTGTTTCCCATTTACAATTTGGAGCAAGCACAGGAGAGATGAAAGATAGGTCAATGGCACTTGCCCTATGACTTGCAATATCCGGGACTCTGGTGACACTACCGTCATTTAATAAATAAAGGCAAGAATCCACTATGTTTTCAGCAAATCTTTTGCAAGTTACTGAAGTGCTTCCCTTTTCCCAGAAGGGTGAGTGTGCATTAAAGTCGCCTACAACTAGCCACTTTTTATTGGAATCTTGAATTGTTCGAATCCACTCAGTGTTTTCCTCATTTGGACCTTTAGGGAGATAGACAGATACAACATTTATTATGAGATGACTATTTACTTTTACATTTGCTGCGCATGAATATAAATTTAATATATTAGATGGTGCTGGTGAGATACATGAACTATACTCCATTTTTACATGTATATATATGGCAGTTTTTATCTTTTCTGCATCATTTTTAATGTTTTCATGAATTGGAGGATAAGAAAAGTTTTTCAATCTCGGTAAATTGTTTTCATTTACATTCAATGACTGTAATATTAAAATTTCATAAGTAGTAGTGGAAAGGTGATGAATAAGATAGTGAAGGTTTGTCATCACCGATCTACAGTTCCACTGTAATATCTTCACTGGACATGATTGTACCATTTTGAAAGTGAGAATAGGCAGAAACAACGTAAAAATATATATATTGAGAAAATAAAGAAATAAATAACTTAAATATGTATTCAAGATAGTTCAACTACAACTATTACCAGTAGACTAAATCTAGGCAATAGAAGATACGATCAGAAAATGTGCGCCATAGTTAATCGCAAGACTACATAGATGACATTAATATACATCACATAATTCCTTAATCAGTTCATTTAAAATTCAGTACCATTCTCCCAAGCATTCATACATGTTCCACCACGGGGCCCCTGTCTCCACCCAGAGGTAAGACTCTGGAGAACGCTGGAAAGTTGCTGCTGCGTGGCTGCAGAGTTGGGTGTCTCCTGGTCTTCCTCGGAGTCTGCCAGAACAGCTGACGGACGTGTCTGCCGACGTTGACTGCCAGCTGACTGGATCCTCTCCGTGATGGGTGAAGACCATCCTTTTGAACCCCAGTGCGAGTTGAAAGATTGGAATGCTGAACTAAAGAAACATTGACAATATCGTGAAGTTCAGCGCTGATCAGTGCATTGAAAAGTTCTCTCTGCACATTTAGTTTAAAATTGCGAACAGGAGCAATCTTGCTGACAACAATTTTTGTGCTTGGGTGATCAGCAGCAATACCCTTAATGCAGGTTTTAACGTGTGTGTGTGTGTGTGTGTGTGTGTGCGTGTGTGTGTGTGTGTGTGTGTGCGTGTGTGTGTGTGTGTGTGTGTGTGTGTGTGTGTGTGTGTCTGTCTGTCTGTCTGTCTGTCTGTCTGTCTGTCTGTCTGTCTGTCTGTCTGTCTGTCTGTGCGTCTGTCTGTCTGTCAGTAACTTGTGAGCATCCTCTCTTTCTTTCTGTTGTTTTTTTTAAAATTATTATCGTTATTGTTGTTGTTTTTGCCACAAAAAAGAAAGGACTTTCTCCAGGTTAGGGCGAATCTGAAAAAAAAAAAAAAAACATTGTTGGTCTGAGTGTTCCATTTCCCTTGCCAGACAAACTGCACCCAAAGTTTGCTATAGGGGTTGAAGTCTGCAGTTATATTGGTACGGTGGACTTCGAGATCTCCGTCTTGGTGGCACTCTGGGCGAGTAGCTCGGTCAATTACTTCGTTGCTCCAAATGCCCAGGTGCCCCAGCAAGATCCATACCGAAACAGTAGGCTATCACACCCGTCCCGTCTCGAGGATATGATAGATCGTAGAGCTCCTGAAGCTTAAAGGGGTTTATGTTCCTACAAGCAATAGCCTCCAGAGCTGAGAGCGAATTCACACATAACGGAGAAAACCTGTCTCTCGAGATCTCTAAATCACTTTTAGGGACTCCTCTGAAATCGGAGTATGGCTGCCACCTACATGGCGAGGTACTTGAAAACAGTCATACACGCAAATCTCTCATTCAGTGTGCAATTTCAGTCTCACGGTGATTCCCAGGTGGAATGAGTGAGTCAGACAGAGTGCACATTCTGGGTGACCCTCCAGAGTGTTTGTTAAGCCGGGGAACGTACAACAACAACAACAACAACTGTTTAGGGACAGAACAAGAGCGTTAAATTCAGCAGTATTACACTGAGCTGTCCGAAGGCAAGTGTTGGCTGGGAAAGTGCAGATTCCTTGATGGTAGGACTGTGAGCGGCACTCGTGTAGAGTATGTAAGACTGATCAGTTTCCAGAGAAGAGAGAGAGAGAGAGAGAGAGAGAGAGAGAGAGAGAGAGAGAGAGAGAGAGAGAGAGAGAGAGAGAGAGAGAGAGAGAGAGAGAGAGAGAGAGAGAGAGAGAGAGAAAGAAAGAAAGAAAGAAAGAAAGAAAAAGAGAAAGAGAGAAAGAGAGACACACGTACGCACACCAAGAGTACACACACATACACAAGCCAGAGTACAATTGCTTCAGACCAAACGGTTGTGTTTTTGCTTTATTCTTTATGTTCTTCCTTTTCTTCTTTATGTTTTACTCCCAATAAGAGAGAGACAGAGACACACAGAGAGAGACAGACAGAGACACAGAGAGAGACATAGACAGAAACACAGAGAGAGACACAGAGAGACAGAGAGACAGACAGACAGACAGACAGACAGACAGACAGAGACACAGAGAGAGAGACAGAGAATGAGACAGAGAGAGACATAGACACAGAGAGACAGAGACAGAGAGAGACACAGAGAGACACAGAGAGAAACAGAGAGAGAGACAGAGAGAGAGAGAGAATAATTGTTTGTTTGTTATTTTTTCAAAGGACGCTGGCCCATGCCAAAAGCTTTGTCAGTAACTGATATAAGCTTAGTGTCCAGTCTAGATGCTGTATAAAAACAATATGTTGAGATTGTCTTCAGCCATGACAAGCTCTTATAGCAATAACAACCTGCACTCTCCTTCAAAAAAGACCCAAAATTTTTCGGAAGATAAAATATGGTTACCTACATGGCGGGGTTCTCTAAAAAAAAAAAAAAAAAAAAAAAAAAGGCCATACACGCAAAACTTCTCATCCAGTGTGTACTTAGTCACACAGTGATTCTCAGATGGGGTGAGTGAGACAGAGAGAGTGCATAATAATTATTCAGGGTGGCTTCCCCTAGGTGTTAAGCTGGGGAACGTGCATCAGCACTAACAGTAACAACAACAAAAACAACAACAAAAACAACAACATTAACGTGGCTGAAACTCTGTCTGTAAACAAAAACACTATAGAGGATTTATGGCAGAAATTATGGCTATAAACAAAATCACTATACAGGATTTATGGCAGAAATTCTGGCTATAAACAAAAACACTATAGAGGATTTATGGCAGAAATTATGGCTATAAACAAAAACACTATAGAGGATTTATGGCAGAAATTATGGCTATAAACAAAAACACTATAGAAGATTTATGGCAGAAACTCTGGCTATAAACAAAAACACTATAGAGGATTTATGGCAGAAATTATGGCTATAAACAAAAACACTATAGAGTATGTATGACACAAACTGTGGCTACAAGCATGAACACTATAGATGATGTATGGCAGAAATTCTGGCTACAAGCAAAAAACACTATAGAGGATTTATGGCAGAAATTCTGGCTACAAGCAAAAAACACTATACAGGATTTATGGCACAAACTGTGGCTACAAGCATGAACACTATAGAGGATGTATGGCACAAACTCTGTCTACAAGCAAAAACACTATAGAGGATGTATGGCACAAACTCTGGCTACAAGCAAAAACACTATAGAGGATGTATGGCACAAGCTCTGGCTACAAGCAAAAACACTATAG
>JASPKP010001162.1:0-2500 GCA_030674155.1 Stramonita haemastoma
GCAAAACCTTGTGCTGCCCGTTAACAGCACACTTCATCCTTTCCCCCAAAACTGTCTGAGTTTTGGAGCCAAAAATTTTATTGTTGTTGCCACGTTTAATATTTATCTAAAATGTACATAGTGCAACATATTAGCCAGCGTATTCTACCAGCCTGTAAAAGGCCAGATTCAGACGACGGACCCACGGGTCAAAAGGGCCGCCTGACCTGCCCCCCCCCTCAGCGGAAAAAAGGGGTTTTTTAAAAACATGCGACCCCACCTTCCCAAAATATTTGGGAGGGAGACAAAAAAATGGGGGCCCCGTGTGCGAACGCACGCAAAACTTCTTGCGCACACTTTTTAAATCCGTTCCGCTTTCGAAAAGGGGGGGCCATTATGTCCGGGGGGAAAACAGATCCCTTTTTTTAAAAAACTGCATACCACGGGGGGGGGATATAAAAGAAAAATAAAAGAATAAAAAATAAAAAAAGAAGCTCTATTTTTGACATGCAGAAAAACCCACGTTTTGTTTCCCTTCATTGCAGACTGACTGACCTGACAACCGGGGGACAAAAAGGGTGCTTGCCGAATCCACTTTTAAAGACCGTTTTTGTCATGACAAATCATTTAAAAATTGTGAGCCCCCTGTGTAAATTTCATATTCATACTCGAACTAGGAATAATACCACAAAAACCCCAACACACTTTGACTAAAGCGTTAACAAGCCCAAAATAGCACATTTTGAAAAAATTTTGATATTTATTAGTGGCGGGGGGGCCATTGCTTTTGTTTAACAACGGGCCCAAGACTCGGCTATGGGTCGGTTTTTGGGAAAGATGAAAACCCCTGCCCACGCTTCCCCCTTTTTGGATACACCCAAAATTTTGGGAAATTTTATCCATTTAACTAAGGATTTAAAAAAACATCCCCCCTTTTTCCACGGGGGTTTTTTTAAAAACAGGGCCCCCTTTTCTCAAAAAGGGCCCTTTTAAAACATGGACCAAAAATTGTCAATGGTTTATAAAAAAATGGACAATTGTCACAAAATTTTTTAAAAAACGGGACCTTGAAAAGGCATCTAAAAATTTAAAAGGGGGGACCCTTGTCACAAAGGAAACTGAAAAATGAACCACTTTCAAAAAAATGATTGAAATATCACCACTGTAAAGGGGATTTTTTAAAATTTTGGATGAACATTCAACCAAGGCTTTTCTACGAACTAGAGTCACAAAGGAAAAAAAAAGGGGGGAATAAAATGATAAACGAATGATTAAACGCGTTGCAAAGTCTTTTCAACACTCAAGTGAATGTGTTTTTCACTGTCAATCATGTTTTTCTGAAAGTTATTGGTAGGATTGGGGGGGGGGGGGTGAAGACAGACAAAGGGACATAAATACTCTTTTTAAATGTTTTTTTACTTTCTCCGAATGTATGTCATTTTTGTGTTATGAATGTAGGGTTTTTGCTTTTCAATGTGCTCAAAAGAAAACAGATATCATTGCTTAGTATTATTTACAACAGATTGTAGTTTTTCAATGATGACCAACAGTATCTAAGTTTTAGAAGTTAGAAAATAGTTTACTTTATTACCAAGACTCTCATCTGTCCAACTTATACAAATACTTTTTTTTTGTTCCTCACTAGAGCTCTGAGGCTTGTCCAACCAATGGTGAGTATTTTGCTTGGGACAATTTGGTCCACCATCAAGTAGCCGGAATACTTATTTCAGGGATGTCTTAACAACACCAACGTGTATGATGTTGTTTTTTTTGTTAAATTCGATAATTTTGTCTTGGGTTCCAGCCAGTACGGAATGACCTACTTATCTGAAGGCAGGATGGGGTAGTAACGTGTGGCAAAATGTTTCGACAGGAGATTGCGTTTTATTACACGGCCCTCGGTGTTAAAAATCTCGTTTCAAGAGGACTTTTTGAAAGTGTGTTGGTACTGATGTAACTTCAAGTGAAAAGAAGCCCTCACAATTGTTGAAATTTTCCTAAGAATAGAAATAACGAACCACAACCACTGTAAATACGAGGTATAAATATAGCTTTGTATGCAATAATTTTAGTATATGTACCCACACTGTCATTTTTCCAGAGCCCCCGCACGGCAGCAGTCCCTTGACGACCAAAAAAAAAAAAAGAGAGAACAGAAAGCAAGAAACCTAAAAGACACAAAACAAAGCAACCACAAACAAAAAAAACAGACAAAAGCAAATCCAAGCAACAAAAAGAAAACAGACCAAAAAATTCACAAAAAGGAACACCGACAAAAGAAAAAAAGACACAAAACAACCAAACACCCAAAAAAAACATAAAACAACAAAAAAAAAAAAAAAACCATCAAAAACACAAAACCATACAAAAACCACAAAAAGGGAACAGAACAGAAAAAGGACAAGACCATTACACAACAAAAAAACACAACTAATACAAAAGATAACAAGCAATCAAAAAACAAATACAAAAACAAGACCAACAAAAAAAAACAAAAACATCCAAACAACAACAAAACACA
>JASPKP010001162.1:7500-31520 GCA_030674155.1 Stramonita haemastoma
CTGACTTATGCACAGAACAGAGCCCAATGAAAACCAAAGATAGAGAGCCTTACTGGTAGAAAAGGAAAACCTTTTTAATGCCAAAGAAGAAAGACAGAAGTTGATTTTACTCCCATGAAATAGTAAATTTGAAACCCCAATTGTCAGTAGAAAGTTAAGCATTTCTTGTTTGGTATGGTTGGTTGTTTAATTTTTTGCTTGGAGTTCAAAGATTTATCAAGGTTCTTTGTTCTTTTAGTACTCTTTAATTACATAAAAACAAAACCCAGAAAAAAGCTTACTTATTGTGTGCTTCATGCTCAATACAACTTGTTATTTAGAATCTCAACAGTAAATGTACGATCGAGTTATCAAATGAATTACAGTAATCATACTTATGAGAGATAAAAATCCAAACTTGTCATCTAATGAGTAAAAGAAAAAGATGCATGGGTTATGGAATGTTGTTTCCATAGTACCAAGAAATTTTTTTGTAACAAACATGCTTTATTTCCCCTGTATTTTATAAAACCCCGACACAAAAGTGATAAAGATGTTTTTAAGTTTAGAATCAACTGTGAGCACACACACTGGTCACATGACCTCCCAACTGAACTTTCAGAAATTTTATATTATATATTAATTTATAAGTCTTTGTACACGTCTTCTTTGAAATTTAACAATTACAAGATGACGTGTTGCACTACTTGGTTCGGGATGTTCTCTGGATATTATAGATTTGTTCATTTCCGATCTGCTTTTTAAGCACACAAGTGACAAAAAGCTAGAACTGCCAGCCATGTTATCATGGCTGGAATTCAGCTTTTTGTCAAGTGTGTGCTTAAAAAGCAGATTGGAATGAACACGTATGGTGTGGTCTGCAATATGTTCCAATGATGGGAGTGAAATTGACAAGAGAAACAAATGTCATTGGGTTGGTCGTTGGTCCTGCAGGTCAAGAAGCACAGGAAAATGCCTACCTCCCCTTTCAGCCAAAAGGAAAAGCAGAGGTTTGGGTGTTAGCCGTCCTCCGCAGCAGTAGCAAAAATGATTTTATGAAATATCAGAATGACTGGAAATATTGTCAAAAATTTAATGAAAAGAATTACAAAAGAGAATTTCAGACAAAAAATAAAAACAACAAATTGATCAAGGTCTCTCATGTCAGAGTTCTATTCATGAATGACTGATGTTAGCAAGTAGGCAGATAGAGTATCATGTCCACAAGTACCCCAAGATGCAAAGCACCTTTTTACCAGCCTGCTAGCCTGCCGTCTCTGTCGTCTGTCTGTTCTGTCTGTCTGTCAGTCTGTCCTGTCCATGTCCCTGTGCTGTCTGTCCTCTCTCTCTCTCTCACTCTCTCAATCCAGATTCTCTCCCTTCTCTCATCCTCTAACCTCTCTCTTCGACCTCACATCTCTCTCTCTCTCTCAAAGAATAAATCAAATCAAATCAATATCAAATCAAATCAAAATCAAATCAAATCAAATCAAATCAAAATCAAATCAAAGCTCTCTCTCTCTCGTCTCATCTCTACTCTCACTCTCTCATCTCTTCCTCATATCTCTCCACTTCTCATCTCGCTCTCTCGTCTCTCCCTCCTCTCTCTCTTCCCCTCTTCTCTCTCTCTCTCTCTGTGTGTGTAGTTGTGTGTGTGTGGTGTGTGTGTGTTGTGTGTGGTGTGTGTGTGTGTGGTTGTGCGGTGCGTTGCGTCCGTCGTGCGTGTGTGCGTACTGTGTGCGTGCGTGTGCGCGTGTGTATGTGCGTGTCCCTGTCTGCCTATGTCTGTCCGTACCTTTTACATACACGAACATTGTATATAATATATATATATATATATATAGATATATATAATATATATATGTATATATACTATGATATATATATATAGTTATATATATATAATATATATAGATAGATAGATAGATAGATAGATAATAGATAGATAGATAATAGATAGATAGATAGATAGACTAGATAGATAGATAGATAGATGATATATATGGAGAGAGTACATAAGGTCGCATTTTGAATTGTGACAAAGGGCCGGGTTTTGACTCCATCCTACCCCGACTTTTGGCAAAGTATGAGAAACCGTATACATACATAATTTACCAGCATCTTTTGATAATTGGTGGTGTCGAAAGAAAGCTGATCGACAGTGTACCGTCAGCGCCTGGCTTTTCTTGAATAAACCATTGATGCTGTGTGGCACCAACAAAGTGAGAGGCAGTATGATCAAGTGGCTTCCCACTCAGCGGGACAGATATCCTAGTGTACAGAACATTGCCTGGCAATTTGACGACGACAAGGTCGATACCGGTCGAGGAGATTTTTCTCCTGGAGTTAACATCATTCTGACTCCACTCACCCCAAAAGACCTATCGGATGAGACTGTAAAACCGAGGCCCTGTGTATGAACGCACGTAGACATCTTGAGCACAATGTTAAATCCTGTTTCCGCTTTCGAAAAAGTAGGCCATCGTGTGCCAGAGGGAACAGATGACAGTTACAAAAACTTGCATACACCACGGGACAGTGTGTAAAAAAGCACAAGAGTGCTTATCCCTTACTCCACGAGTAATGGAAGAATAAATAAATAAATAGATAAATAAATGGAATTACCACTTTACAGTTTAGTCTTTAGAATCGACTAATGACTCTCGGACTAGGAGGCCTTATGACTGCACATTCCATATGCGCTGCTAGCCTGAGGCTAGTTGGCCTTTGGAGAACATCTCCAACGCTGACTTTCCTCTTATGCCCTCTTGGCCGAGAGACATGGGTATGTTAACTGGGGCAAGGCATCCCCACTTATAATCACAATTTTCGCCAGTTTCATGAAACACAGCTGCTCCTCTCTGATTTGGAGATCATCGTGGAACACTACGGACAAACATAGTGGAACACAACAAAACACAGTATTACACATAATAATAATAATAATAATAATAATAATAAAAATAATAATAAAATAATAAAAATAATAATAATAACAACAAAAAAATAAATAATAAAAATAATAAAATAATAATAATAATAATAATAAAATAATAATAATGTGAAAATGATAAAGATAATGATAAATATAATGATAATAATAATAATAATAATAATAAAATAATAATAATAATGAATAAAAATATACATTAAAGAATATTATGTAAACCAACAGCACAGTAGACATGGCTAATACATATGCAAACACACACACCACACACTCACACACCACACACACACACACATAGAGATCCAAACACACACACACACACACACACACGCGCGCGCGCGCGCGGCGCTGAGCTGACGCGTGCACTTGCATCCCATACGCGTACACATCCCAAGAATCTGGCAGATTTCGAGAAAAAATGAACAAAGGCCAGCTTGAGTCCCGTCCTACCTCCGACTTTTACACCAGTACCAGAGCCCATGTCACCAACGAGATTTTTTTGTTTTTTGCATACTCACTTTTTACTAGCATCTTTAATTTGTTGGCAACCGTTCTTGAGGGCGACACCACAGCCCCCCACAAAGGGGAATCCTTGCTTAGAAAAGTGCTATAGGCCTATAGCAAGGATGTCGGATGTGACTTTGTGCAAATGCAAAGAATTTATCTCGGCTACTTAGTAATCGACTCACCCCACCCAGGTTGAAAAAGAGGTACCAACCTTGTGTTGGTGGGTTAAACCCATGCAATAGACTGGCGTCCTACTCTTGGGGGGATTCTAAGCTCACAGTCGCTTACGTCCAACAGAAACCCTAGGAAAAATGCGAGCCGCCTGATGAGCCTTAGGCTCGGGACAGACTTTAACTTTACTTTAGAAATCGACAGCTTGCTCTCCATACTGTAGACTTACCCTGCTTTTGCGCTCTAAAGACTCCCATTGTCTTCCGAGACTGTATGGGTGCCAACTACTTCGTATACGCACTAGTTTTATAAAATAATTTCCACTTCTTTCTTTTTTCCTCTTCTTGTTTGTGTTAAACAAGTCAGTCTTTGTTTCTTCTACGACCTGAAAGCCTAAGATGGTTTTAATCTTGGAGTCTTGTGTCCAACACATCTAACTTCTGTTTAATTGAGGTTTTAATTTGATTAAACAAATATGAGTCTTGACGTTGGGGAGTTTCTACAGAATCTTAATCTTTAGATAAGATCTTGTGATATTACAGAGCACCTATTACTAGAATGGAATTGACGAGGAGCAATATATTCCAGACTGCAGCATAAGGTCTCCCCCCCCCACCCCCCCTACAAGTCAACAGTGGAACTAACTTTCTTTGCTGGTAATTGAAACAGAAAGCTGCTTATTCAGGTTGATGAAAAGCAAAGGTGCCCATTAAGTCTAGGTGTGTGTGTGTAGTTGTGTGTGTGTGTGTGTGTGTGTGTGTAGTGTGGTGTGTGTGTGTGTGTGTTGGTGTGTGTGTGTGTGTGTGTGTGTCAAGCTCAAGTCAAGTTCAAGTCAAGTCAAGTCAATGTCAAGTCACGTCAAAATGATCTTTATTGAGGGTAAAAGTATTTTTTTTGTTTTATACACAACTTTTTATTCCATCCTGCCTTACAACAACAAAAAAACATGAAAATGGGGGGAAACCCCCTTTTAATTATCCAAAGACATTCCAAAGACAAATATCACCTATTGTTGAAGAAAAACTGAAATAAATGAGACTGCCTTCCACAAATCTCTCTCAAGAAAAAAACAAACAAACCCATGACTGTACAACATAATCTCACGTCAAACATACAAATGAATAAAAAATACAAAATAACATGGGCCATGAATACTCAACAAGTCAGCCAAATGGTGAGGTAGTGATCTAACATATAATATGGACTTATAGTTTGACCATCAGAGTTTCTTCAAAAGTTTCTTAAACAAAATGTATTAGAGGAACTTATTTAGGCAAATGAGGAAGGTCATTCTATCCATATTCTTCACTGAATATGCAAGGCTTGTTTTATAGAGATTATTATGATGGGCCTGGGCAGAAACAGTCTATGGGGTAGGCCTGTATTTATTGAACAGCCAATTTTTCCGACAATTTTCTTGGGGCTTAATCCGTTTAATATAATGAACATACACAGAATACTTGTTGGAATTGCAGTCAGTCTTTGAGGTGGAAGAAAATACTAGTTCTTTGGTAGTTGGTGTGTACACTGTATTAGATTCAATCGGAATAAGTTAACAGCTCTTTGATGTAGCGTTTATATGCTTTAGGTTGTTTTCACTTCACTGTCCCATAAAGGTAGAAACATATTTTTATATGAGATAGAATATGGGCCCTTTGCAAGAAAAAGCGACTGTTGATTAGATATTATTTTTATTTGTTTAAAGTTGATATCATCTTACTGAGAATTCGTTTTCCTAATGTTGGCATATAGGATCTGTGCCAAGACAAATCGTTGTCGTATTACTGCACCTAGTACATTGTGTGTAGACTACTCTCTTCATTTTGTTGTCCATGGATATATCTTGGCGCGAATGCAGAACGCAATTTCCTTCCTTTCTTGCAGAGTGGATAGTAAACATACATTGTGTGTGTGTGTGTGTGAGTGTTGTAGTGTGTGTTTGTTTGTGTGTGTGTGTGTGTGTGTTGTGTTGTGTGTGTGTGTGAGTAGTGTGTGTGTGTGTGTGAGTGTGTTGATTGTTGGTGTGTGTGGTGTGAGGATTTCAGGTCAAGTCAAGTCAAGTCATTTCAAGTCAAGTCAAAATGATCATTAATTAGAGTAAAGATTAAGTTATTACAACAACTTTTTTCATCCTGCCCCACGAGAAAAAAAAATCAAGAAAATTGACTTCTAAAACAATCAAAAGACAAATATCAAACCGTGGTTGAAAACTAAAATTAAAGAGGATTTTCCTCAAACAGAATCTACAAAATAACAAACTCAATACAGTAACAAAAACTCAAGTCATGCAGAGACAAAATAATATAAATACAAAAAATAACATGGAATGAATAACAACAAAACAGCCAAAAGGTGTCGAACATAATGGTGACCTCAAGAATTGTCTCATCCAGATTTTCCTTACAAATGTTTCTTAAAACATTTGTTTTGAAGGAACTGATTTATTATGAAAGGGAGGCAATTTATTCACAATGTTTCTTCCTGAAAATTACAGAAGGCATTATTTATATAGATTATTAGGGTACGTGGATGAAACAGACTATGGGTGGGCCTGTTTTTTAATTGACAGAAATTTTCCACGAATATCTTTGGATCTTTCCCGTTTAAAAAATATTTTACATACAAACAATTTGTTTAACTGCAGTCTGTCTTGAGTGTTAAGAAAATCTAGTTCTTTGAAGTTGTATGGTGGTCACTGTATTAGGAATCCAAAACGGATAAGTTTCACAAGAAATCTCTTAAGTGCAGGCGGTTATATGCCTTAGGTATTGTTTCACTTGCACTATCCTATAAGGTAAAAACATAATTTATAAGAGATATAAAATTGGCGTGAAAAGAATATATTTCGTGACAGTAGATTATAAGTGAAATTCTTGATTTATTAAAGTGTTTGATAAAATCTAACTGAGATTACGTTTCCTAAAGTGGCAATGTGATCATGACCAAGACATACGTTTTCACTTACAGCACCTAGTACTCTTGTGTGAGACTACTATCTTCAATCATTTTGTTTTATTAGAATTAAGAGACATATGATTGAGTTCTGTCCATTTGATAAGTTAAATTGATATCTGCTGCATGTCATTCACAAGCTGGTGTTGGGATCATCGTTGTTACAATGAAAGATGTATCATCGGCCAACAATTGACATGAACAATGGATATGCATGAAACAGGTAGGTCGTTAATATAAATAGATGAAAAGAAGTGTTCCTAGTAATGATCCCTGTGGTAATCCATATTTCAGTTCAAAAGGTTGATGCTCCTAGGACTGCAAAAAATTTCAACAAGCTTATGGCGATTAGTGAAAATAGTAGTCAAAATGAATAATGCTTGTTGGAGATATTTATAAGCATTTAATTTATTGATGAGGAGGAGAGTGGCTAATAACAATCAAAGGCTTTAGCAAAGTCGAGAAAAAGAACTCCTGTAATTTTCAATTTTAATTTTTTTTTCAAAAGACAATGCCCATTAAATTTTTTTAAAGCTGTAAGAAAAGAGTGGGGGTTTTCACGAAAGCCGACTGTTTTTTCCCCCTTTTTTAGAACATAATTTTTAAAAAAAAAAAAATTTTTAAATGGAAAAGGGGAATTTAAAAATTTTTTTTTCTAATGGGGTTTTTTTAGGACTTACAAATATGGATATTGGGGGATAGTCGATTTTGGAAATTTTTTGGGACTTTTCCCCCTTTTTTAAAAAAAATTTCTTTTTTTTCCCCTTTAAAAAATTTTTTTGGGGGAAAAAATTTTTTTTAATACACATGTTTTTAAAAAAGTTTTTCCTTTCCCAAGGGAAACGTTTAGGGGGCCCAAATCAAATGCACTGATTTTTAATAAATTTTTCTATTTTTTTTTGTCAAGGGGGGTTTTTATCCGGAAAAATTTTAATTTGAGTAAGCTATTAACCCCCTTTTGTTTTCGTTATTGGGGGGATAATAAAAAAAAATGAAAAAGTCTCTTTTTATGAAAGTAAAATTTTTTTAATTTTTCAGGGTTTTTTTTTTTTTGGTTTTTAAAAAAATTTGATATTTTAAAATCACAATGTTTTCAAAGTGAAATTCAGGTTTTCGCTGAAATTTTCCTTTTTTTTACTTTTTGGTTTCTAAGTCTTGATTTATTAGTTAAATTTTTAAAGGGGTTTCCCCAAAAAACTTTTTGGGGTTTTTTGGGGGGAAGGGGGGCCCAAAAATTGAAATAATTTGTTTTGGCTTTTTTTTTTCAATTTTAAATTTTTTTTGTTCCCTTTTTTTTTTTTTTATTTTATCCCCTTTTTTTTTTTAAAATTTTTAAAAAAAATCTCTTTTTCAATTTTTTTTTTCCCTTTTCCTTTTTTTTCCCCTGGAGGTTTCATGAAAAAGTTTTTATTCTTTTCTTTTAAAAAAAAGGAGGGGTGTTTATCATAAGTAGCCCTTTTTAAAAGTCCTTTTTTCCCAAAAGTCCCCAAAAACACATCTGGGTTTGTAAGCGAAAAAACATAGTCCCAAGTTTGGGGTTAAAATATCATTAAAAAAAAGGGATCTTTTTTAAAATGTCTAAAAGAAAAAGGGAAAGGGGGGGCCTATCTCCTTGTTTCCCTTTTTTGGGGGGCTTTATTCCTTTTTTCCGCCCTGTAAAAAAAAAGGGGAAAAAAATGGGTCGGGAAAAACCCTTTTTCACTGACATGTTTCTGCTATTTGGGGTTTTTTTGTAGTGTAAAAAGAGAAACAATGACGTGCTAACAATTAAAATTTAAAAAATGAGGTTTTGGGGGGGTCAGTTTTTTTTCTCCAAAAACCCAAAAAAAGGGGTAATTAAAAAATTTCCCAAAATTTTTTATCCACCTTGCAAACTATGTTTAAATCTCCCAAAAAAAGATTTTTTTTGGGGCCCCAGAAAATTTTTGGGTCCCCCCCCCCAGTTGAATTTAACATACCCCCCAATTGTGTTGTGGTGTGTTTTGTGTGTGTGGTGTTTAAAAAACAACAACAACCCAACCCATACACCACCCCCCAAAACCAAAAAAGAAAAAAAAACAGCACAGCAACAAAACAACCCTTTTTTAATTGGGCAAAATTAATAATAAAAAAAAAAAAAAAAAAACCCAGGGGGAAAAAAAAAAATTTTTCAATAAAATGATGCCAAAAAAAAATTAAATTTTAAAAATTTTTAAAAAAGGGGGGGGGAGGTAAGGGGAAAAAAGGGCGGGATGGATTGGGGGGGGGGGGGAAGGGTTTTTTTGGGGGGAAAAAGTAGGCCTATACAAAAAGTAAAAAAAGAACTTTTCACGAGACCAAAAATTAAAAATTTTGTTTTAAAGGGGCTCTTCCCCCCCCCAAATTTTTTTTTTTCCCCCCAAACGTCCCCAAAATTTTTGGGAAAACCCCCCCTTTCACGCCCCAAAAAATATACAATTTTTTTTTAAAAAAAAAAGTTTAAGAAAAAAAAACTGCCCACCAAAATTTTAGCCCAAAAAAAAGGGGGAAAAATTTTTTTTAATGGACTCGAGAAAAATGGATTTTTTGTAAGCTTTTTTTCTGATGCCAAAAAGTAATTAAGGGATATTCTTTAAATTTTAGTTCCCGCCCTCTTGACGTAAAACCCAGGGGGGGGGGCAGAAAGAGGGGAAACCTTCGGGACGAAAAGCCAACCGCAACGTTTAAAAAATTAAAAGGTTGTTTTTGGGTTTTGTTCAGGGAGTTTTGCTGCAGTGTCAAAAAAAACCCGATTTAAAGGGGAAAAGTGCAGAAAAAAACATGTACAGGGGAAGGAAAAAACCCCCTGGGGTTAAAAAACCCAAAAAAGGGGTTTTAAAGGGGGTCTGCTGTTATTTTTTCCCTTTTATCACTTCTTTTTACATTTGGGGCCCCCCAGTGCGGCATCAAAATAAAAGACTTTTCATAAAAAAAACATTTTTAAAAATTGATTTTAAAATTTTCCGGTCAGACAAAACGTTCCCTCTTTTTTTGAATTTTTTCCCCCCCCAAAAATAAATCAGACCCCTACAATGAAAGTTCCAAAAAAAAATTTTTAAAAATTGGTATTTTGGTTTTGAAAAATTCCCCTTTAACCCTTTTAGCCAACTCCACCAAATCGCACTCAACTGCCCCCGCAGTAGTACAAAATACACAAAGTTAGCCCCTTTTCTTTTAAAGATTTCCCCGAAAATTCCCCTAAAAGGGTTTTCGGGAATTTACAAGAAAATTTTTAAAAAACCCTTCTTATTTTTTTTTTTAGATTTTAAACAAAGGGGGGGTTTTCTTTTTTCCCACAAAACAGGGCCCAGACACACCACAGAAAATTTTTAGTAACCCCGGATCAAAAACCCCCCCCACACCCCGCCCCCCACCCAAAAACCCCCGAAACCCCACGCACCGAAAAAAACCCCTTTTAAAAAAAAAAAAATTTTCCCCCCCAAATTTAAAAACCAAATTTTGGGGGGGTGGGCACAAAAACGCGCGCCCCCATCAAATTTTCCCCCAAACAACACACACACACAACACACACACACACACCCCCCACACAACACACCACAACACACAACACACACACACACCCATTTTCCCCAACCCCAAACCCCAAAAACCCCCTTTACTCACCACACAAAAAAACACAAAAACACACAAAAACCCCCCACCACACACACACACACCCCAAAAACCCCCCACACCAACACCCCCCCAAAAATCACTCACACACCACGCCCCAACCCCCTCACTCCTAAAAACACTCAGGCCCCCTAGGAAACCCAGCCCCCCCCTTTTTTTTGATGGCCGTCTTTTTTAAAGGTAAAACGGATCTCAAAGCGGGCCATCAAAAACCCCAAGGGCCCTTTGGGTTTTTTTTCTGACAATGTGGTCACCCCGGACTGGAGTGACCGTTTAAAACGAGGCTGGCCCCCGGCGGGCTGGGGGCTCCACCCCCCCCCCCCCCACAGAAAAAGTTTTACCAAAAAAAGTAAAATCCCCCCCAAAAAAAATTTTATCAAAAACCACAAGTGGAATTTTTAAAAAACTTGATGGAAAAAAGCAAATTGATGCTTTTTTTTAGTGTACCAACTGGAAATAAAAATTTGGGGGGAAAAATTTATTGAAAATTTTTTTAAATTGGGGAAAAAAGGGGCCCCCCCTTTTTTTGTTTTTGAAATCAGAAATTTTTTAAGCCCCATAAAAAGTTTTTTGATTAAATTTTTTCCTTTTTCCTTTAAAACCCCCCAAACCTAAAAATGCCCCTTTTTAAAAACCAAAAACCCCCCGGGGGTTTAAAAAAAACCCGGGGGGGGCCGGCCCCATTTTAAAGGGCCCCGCACAGCCGTCATCAGTGACGGGGCCCCCGAGTAATTCAGCCCCGGGGGGGGAAAATTTTTTCCCCCCGGCTGGAAAAATTTTTAAACGTCAAAATTCTGGGTTTTTTTTTTGGCCCCCCGCCTTTTCCGGGGGGAAAAAAAAAAAAATAAAAATTGGGGGAAAAAAAACCCTTTTTTTTAAAACTTTCCCCCCTATTGTACAGTGTGTATTTACTGTCACTTTTGGGGGTTTGGGGAATTGGGGGAAAAATTTAAAAAAATTTTTTTTTTTTGATTTTAAAAATTTTTTGGGTTTAAGCCTAACCTAAAGGGGGAAAAAATTGTTACTCCCTTTTTTTTTTTTTTTAAAAAAAAAAGGGGTTTTTTCTTGATCAGTTAATGTACACCAAAATAAAATTTTTGGCTTATAAAAAACCCGCAAGTTTTGTATATGTATTATATTAATTTTCAAATCAAAAATTTTTCTTTTTTAAAATTTTTTTTTTAAAATTTTTTTTTTTTTAAAACCCTGACACTGCCCAAAGCAACTTTCCCGGGCCCCCGGCCCCCCTGAAAACCCCAAACCTTTTTCCCCTTTTTTAAAATTTAAAATAGAGGGGGGTTTTTTTGGGGATCAAAAGCAAGTCAGCGGGGGGCCGGGGCCCAAAATTTATGGGAGGAGGGGGGTTTTTTTAAAAATTTTCTCAACTGAAAAACCCCCCCATATTTTTTTGGTTTTTGTTTTGGGGGTGTTTTTTTTGGGTTTTTGTTATTTTTTTTTTAAATTTTTTTTTTTTAAAAGGGTTTAGCGAAAACCCGGGGTAATTGGGGGTTTTTTTAAAACCCATTATAAACGGGGAAAAACCCCAAAATTTTCGAAGCACCGTACCCCGCGAAAACCCCAAAAATCTGTTTGCCTGTGCCCCCAATTTTTAAAATTTCCCCCTTTTTAAAAAAAAAATCGAAGCCCCCTTTTCTACAGTCTTTTTATGCCCCCCGGGCTTTGGGGACCTACCCCTTCCCACCCCTTCCAACAACCCTTAAACTTTTTTCCTTTTGGGGGCCAACCTCATTAGCGCCCCCGAACTCAAGCTTTCCGTGAAAGAATAGACCCCTTTGTGCTTTTTTGGGGGATGACAGTGGCAACCAATCACAATTAGTAAAGGGGGGATAGATCAAAATTTAAAATTTTTTTTCCCCTTTTTTAAAAAGGGGTACTGGGAAAAAGTACTCCGTTTTTTTTTTTCACCCCGCCCCCCTGTATTTTTATAAAAGAAAAAAGTCATCTGTTCCCCCCCCCACCCTTTTTCCTGCTTTTAAAAGGAAAAGCGACGGGGTCTAAGACTAGGGGTTTCCCCCCTTGCTTTTTGAAAAAAGGGAGAGTGAAAACAAAAAACCAAATTGAATGAAAGATCAAAAAGAACGCAAAGGGGAAAGAAAAAAGAAAAAGAATAAAATTTCCCCCACAATGATTAAAGCAAAACAACAACAACACAGCCCCTTTTAAAAAAAGGGCCCGGGAGAAAAAAAATCCAATGTTTATTTTCGGGGGTTCTTTCCCCAAAAAGCGGGGCCCCGCACCCCTGGGGGGGGCAAAGCCAAAAGTTTGGGGCCTTTTAATTTTAAAAATTTTGTTTTGCTGCCCAAAAAAAACCCCCCCCCCCCCCCCCCCCCCCCCCCCCTCACTGAATAGTTTTCAAATACGCACCAATTTTATTTTTTTTGGGGGGCTGATTTTGGGGGATTTTTTTCAAGATATCTCTGAAAGGGGGAAAAATCGCAGTACTTTTTTAAAAAAATCCTAGCGCGAACCCCCGTTTTTTATTGAGGGGAAAAAAAGGGTCAGCACCTTGTGCTTTTTTTTTTTTCCCGTCCCTGTGTGTAGCAGTTTTTGTAAAAAAAAATTTTTATCTGTTTTCCCCCCCAAAACCCCAAAAAACCCAAAGGCCTACTCTTACAAAAACGGAACAGGGGGTTTTAAAGGGGGGCGCAAGGGGTTTTTTCATGCGTTTTTTACAGGGGGGGCGGTTTTTTGTCCCCATCCAAAAGAAAAATTTTGGGGGGAGTGGAGGGAACACTGGGGGGTTTTAAATTTTCCGGGGGAAAAAAAACCCCTTCCCCAAAAAGGGGGGTTTTTGGTTTTGTGTGTTGTGAGAAAAAAAAAGAGGAGAGAGAGAGAAAAGGGAAAAAATAGAGAGAAGAGAGAGAGAGAGAGATAGAGAGAGGGGAAAAGAAAACCAAAACACTGAACCCCCGGGGAAAAAGGGTTTTAAAAATACCATTGGCCTTGGACCACAAAGAAAAAAAGAAGAACAAACAGACAACAGAAAAGACAGGGGGAAAAGACGAACAGCCCCCCCGAGGGACAAGAGAAACGTGGGGGAGTGTTTTTTGTGTGGTGTTGTGTGAGTGGTGGTGTTTTTTGGGGGTGTGTGGTGTGTGTGTGAATGTGCGCACGCACATGCATTTTTCAAATTTTTTTTTGGGTTTTTGGGGGTTTTTAGTTTTTTTTTTTATCACAATTGTCCCCCCCTTTTTTTTCTCCTCCATCTTTAACCCCCCGGGGGTTAAGGGGCCCCCTTTTTTGTGTTGTTTGGTGTGTGTGTGTGGTGGAGTTGTGTGTGTGTGGTGTGTGTGGGACTGTTTGGGCTGGGGGGTGTGGGTGTTTGGTTTTGGGGGAAAGGGGGGAAAAAATTTTTTCATACTACCATTGGGGGGGGGAAAAACTCAGTGGTCAAAAGCCCTTTTCTTTTTCCCCCAGAAAATTTAGCAAACAAATTTTTCGTGGTTTTCCAGTTGATGGGGTTTTTGTTTTGTGCCTTGGCTTCAGTACAGTCCCCCCCGTTTTTTTCCCCCCCCGGAAAAGGTAAAACCCCCCCCCTTTAAAAGGGGGGGAAGGTAAAGCGCAAGGAGAGGAGATGGGTGCCCCCCTCAATGCGGGGCCCCCCCAAAAGCTGAGGGGGGCTGATGCCCTTTCTCCCCACAGGGTGTCGTTTTCCCCCCTTTCAGCTCCTCTCAGTGGGAAAAACAATCATCCTAACCCCCGCCCCGATGGGGCCCCCCCGATTTCTGCTTTTAGCAGGAAAAACCACCCAAAAAGGACTAGGTAAAAAGGAAGGGTGTGCTAAAAAAAAGCAAATCTTGACTGAATTTTTTTTTTGGAATTTGCACTGTGGTCCCCCAAAGACCACCTAGGGTTTTGGGAAAAACCTTTACTGGTTTTTTTACCTTTTAAAAAAAGAATCAAATGATGTGGATTTTTGGGGGACCAAACTTTGGGGGGGGGTTTTTTTATTGGGGGATAAAAATTTTTTAAAAAAAAATATATTTAAAAAAAATAAAAAAAATTTTTTTATATAAAAAAATATAAAAATATATAAATATAAATCATAAAATATATAATCATCATCACATTTGCTTAGTGCAATTTTCCCCGAGTTGAAAACCTCATCCTGACCCCGTATTTGCTACCAAAAACATTTGAAACTGAAAGAAAGACCATGAAAAAAGGTTAAAATATTACTAAAAATTTTTTTTAAGGGGAAGATACAAAAAAAAATTTTTTTTATCGAAAAATAAAAAAAGGAAAAGGAAAATTTTAAATGCCCCCAAAACGTAACTGTGTAAAAAACCCCAAAATTTTTTTTTGTTTCTTTCTGTGTAATTCAGGACCCCAAACCCCCCGTTTATTCAGCTAAATTAAAAATTTTTTTTCATTTTTTTATGATCCCCCCAATTTTCGACGGGGTTTTAAATTTTTTAAAAAGTTTTTTCTGTATGTGTTTATTTTTCTGTTTTGGGGGAAATTGGGGGGGGAGGCTATTTTTCCCAAAACCCCCCAAGGGTGAAAGAGTTTGATGTCAAAAAACAAAAAAAAGTTGTTTGAAGTTCCAACAGAGGTGAGTCCAACTTAGTTTGGGGGTTTAAAAATAAACCTGTGAAATGCTGAAAAATTTATCTGTGGGTCTCTTAAGCAAAAAATCTTTTTTACTAAGTTCTTTTTTTCCTACTTCCTTTTCTTTTCCGTTTTTTCTTACTGCAAAAAATTTTTGAGTTACAAAGTATTTCCTTTGAGAACACCCCCGGGGGTATTTTTTTTTTGGGGTTTATTTATTTTCATTTGTGAAATTTTAAAATTTTTTTTAAATTTAAAAGGGGGAAAAATTTAAAAAGCACTTTTGAAAAATTTTTTTGTAAAACCCCCGTGGGGAAAATTTTGTTTTAAAAATTTTTTTCATCCAATTTTCCCCCGGGGTTTCAAAAAGGGCCTACTTTTTTCCAAAAAGGGGAACGGGTTTTTAAAAGTGTGTGGCAAGATGTTCTCCCCTTCTTTTTGCACTTGGGACTCGTTTTAGACCTAAATTTTTCCCAAGGGGTTTGCTGATTTTAAAAACCCCCCAAGGGGAAAAAATTTTCCCCTTTAAGGATTAAAACCCTTTGGGGGAAAACAGATCATGGGGGGGGAAGGCAGTGCTCAAGGAACAGTGACATACCTGGAAAAAGGGTTTTAAAAAATTTTTTTTAAAACCTTTTTTTTTTTTCCCTTTTTTCCCAAGGGGATTGGGCAAAACAACCACCATCTCATCCCCCCCCATCATCATCAGCAGCAGGCCCCCCCCAAAGGGAGGGAACAGGATCAGCCCATAAAAAAGGGGGAAAACACCCCAAATTTTTCATCCCCCCGCTGTTGAAAGACGATCAAGGATGAAAAAAGAATTGATTTAAAAAATAAGGGACTTCCCTGGGTTTTTTTTTGTTCAAACGCGAAAAAGAAAAATTAGATAATTTTTGGGAAAAAAAGATTTTTAAAAAAAAAAAAAAATAGAAGAAAAAAAACCCCCCCCTTTTGCCCTGTCCTTTTTGGGGGGAATTTTTTTTTTAAAAATTAAAAAAATTTTTTTGTCATTTTTTTTTTTCAAAAAATCTGGGCTTATTTTTTAGTACCGAAAAAGGGGGGAAAAATTTTTCATAAAGGGGCCCAAATTTTTTTTTTATAAAAAAAATTTTAAAAAAATTTTTTGGGGGGTTGTTGCCTTTTTCCTGAAATGAAGGGGGATGAGGGGGAACATTACTTTTTGGGGAAAAAATGGGGTTTTTTTGGGGGGGCCGAAAACAGGGGGGGGAAAAAAAAAAAATGCTAAATTTTTAAAAATTAAAAACAGAGGCCCGTTTTTTGATTAATTTTTAAAAAAAAGAAAAAAAAAGGGAAGTAACCCAAAAAAAAATTTTTAAATTTTTCCAAAAAATTTTTTTTTTTACGTCATACTTTTTTTGCTTTTATTAGAAGAAAGGATATTTTTAAAAAAACCCCCTTTAAACAGAAACCCCAAATTGGGCCCCCAAGGAAAAACCCCTTTTAAAAAAAACCCAAAAAAAAAGCGTAAAACCCCTTTTTAAGGGGGGGGGGGATGGGGGAAAAAAACCAAAAAAAATAGCAAAAAACAAAACTGGGGGAAACCCGGGGGAAGGGGGGAAAAAAAAGGAAGGCCAAAAAAACCAAAAAAAAAGATAGGAAAGGGGGAAAAAAATAAAAAAGGGGAAAAACAGGGGGCCCCCAACACAACAAAACCCAGGGGGAAAGGGGGGAACCAAGGGGGGAAAAGGGAAAAAAAAAGGGGTAACTGGGTTTTTCCAATTTTTTTCCCCGGGTGCCCCCCCCGCCGGGGCCCCCCTAAGGGGTAAAAGGGGAATTTTAAAAAAGAAAGATAGATAGATAATAGAATTTTAAAAAAAAAAATAGATTTAAAAATAGATAGAAAGGGGAAAATACATAAACAAAAATAAATAAATAAAAAAGAGAGAGAGAGAGAGAGAAGAGGAAGAGAGAGGAGAGAGAGAGAGAGAGAGAGAGAAGAATTTGTACAAAAAACAACCCCTGAAAAAAAATTTTTTAGGGGGCTAATTTCAAAATTTTTGGGGTTTTTTTTTCAGCTGATTTTTACAGAAATGGATTATGAACGGGGGCAGCAGGGGACCCAGGAAAAATCATGGGGGAAAAATTTGTTTTTAAAAACCCCAAACCCCCCCGAACCCATAAAACAAAAACAAGGACAAGTTTTCCCCCCCCCCAGTTTTTTGATTAAAATGACGCTTTTTAAACGGGCAAAACCCCCAAAACTTTGGGGCCCCCCCAAGGCTTTGGGGTTTATTTGGGTTTGGGGTGAGACATGAAATTTTACCTACAAGGGGAAAAAAAAAATTTTAAAAAAACCTGGTAAACCCGTGAAAAAACGTTTCGAAAAATTTTCACCCAAAAAAAGCAAAATACTGCCCCGGGGTTTTTTGGTGCAATAATGAATGTGGGGGTTTTATTTACCCACAAAAATTTTTTAAACCCAAAAACCCCGACAAATACGTTTTTCCCCCTTTTCCGGGAAATCTTCTGTTGTGTGTGTGTGTGTGTGTTTTGTGGGGTTTTTTGTGTGGGTTTTATGTGGTGTGGTGGGGGTGTGTTGTGTGGGGGGTTGTGTGTGGGGGGGTGTTTGGTGTGTTGTGTGTTGTGGTGGCGTTGTGTTGCGGGTGGGGCGGGAGGGGGGGGGGCGCTTTTTGCTTTTGCATGAATGTGTGTGTTGGTGGGGGGGGGAAAAAGGGGCCGGTGGGGGGTTGTCAGATTTTTGGAGAGATTTGGGGGAAAAAGAGAGTGAGTGAGTGGAGTGGAGTTGTTTTTGGTGTGTGTGGGGTGTTTTTGGGGGTTTTGGTGGGGGTGTGGAGTGGGGTTTGTGTTGTTTGTCTCCCATTTAAAACTTATATTATATATTCACCAAAAAAATTTTTTTAGTGTGTGTGGGGGGGCCCCGAAAGGCGCACGCGCGTTTTTTTACGGGGGGTCGGGGGGTTTTTTGCCCACCCATGCAGGGTAGGGTGGGGGTGTGTGTGCTTGTGTGTTGTGGGGAAAGGTGCGCGGTGAAAACCCCCAAAAATGAAATTGTTTTGTTGTTTTTTTTTTTAAAATTTATTTATTTATTTTTTTCTTTAAAAGGGGGAAAATAAGGGAAAAAAAGGGGCAATTTTTAATTTTTTTTTTTTACATTCCAGATCCCGGGGGGTTTTCAGTTTTTTTAAAATGCCCTTTTTTTTCCCCCCAAAACCCCCAAACCAACCGAGCCTCCCTCTTTAAAAAAAGTTAACCCCGGGGGGAAAAAAAATCCCTCGGGGGGGAAAATTTAAAAACCCCCCGGGTCGTAAAATTTAAAAAGGGGCGCGGGGGAAAAAACCCCCCAAAAGGGGTAACCCCCCCCCCCCTGTGTGTGTGTGTGTGTGTGGGGTTTTGGGGGGTTTTGTGTTTTTTGTGGGGGGGTTGGGTGGGGGGTTGGTTTTGGGGTGGGGGGTGTGTGGAAGGAGGGGTTATCTGTCCTATCCCCCCTTTTTGGGGGGTTTAAAAAGTTTTCCCCAAATTTGTCCACGACGTGGTTTTTGCCCCCCACCAGGCCACCCCCAATTTTTTTTTTTATTACTGCTGTGAGTGGTTTATTTTTTTTTTTTTTTAAAAACATATTTTTAAAACTTTTTCCACAAAGGGGCCCATTTTGGGCCCCCCAAAAAAGGAAAAACCCCAATTTTGAAGTAAAAAAATCAACCCCGAAAAAATTTTCCTTTCCCAATCGGGGGGGCCAACAAAAATTTTTTTTTGAAAATTTTGGGGGGGTTTTTAAACCCCCAATTTTTCCCTTGGGGTTCCCCCCCTTTAAGCATTTTCCCCCCACCCCCCCCCCCAAGTTCCCCCCCCCCCTCCCCCCCCCCCCCGAAAATAAGGGGGCCCCAAAAAACCCCCCCGGGGAACCCTTTCGTTTTTTTTTTTTTTTTTCTTCTTACACTCAAAATTTTTTCCCAAATTTTTTATTTTTTTTCCCCCTATATGATTTTTTTTTGGACGGGGGGGGGGGGGGGGGGGGGGGGGTTGGGGCCCCTTTGGGTTTTTAAACTCTGAGGGGGGAGATTATCAAAAAGCAACCGTTTTTTTCCCACCATGGAAAATAGCCACTTTTCCAAAATTAAAGTATGATGTTGAGACTTTTAAAAACCCCCGGGGGGCATGGGGGTTTTAAAAAAAGCCACTTTTTTTTTTCCCCGCAAAAAAAACACCCCACTCTTACCTGAAAGGCAAAAAAGGTTTTGAAAAACGTGCACAAGAGGTTTTGCGTGTGTTCCTTTACATGACCTTGGTTTATAGTTTTATTAAAAGGGCCCCTTTAAAGGGAAAATTTTTATAGATCTACACTTCTTTTAAAATCAATTTTAAAAAATGTTTTTAAAAAAAAAAAAATTAAAGGGGGAGATGGATGAGGGGGAAAGGGTTTAAAACCCAAAATTTATATAAATAATTTTAAAAAAACAAAAAACACTCCCCCAGGGCAGTCAACCAAATAATTTTTAAAATTTTGAAATTTTTTTAACATTTAAAAAAAAATTTTTTTTTTTTTTTTTAAAAAGGGCCAAAAAAACCCCCCAAAAAAAAAATGAAAGGAGGGGGGGTGGGGGGGGTGTAAAATAGCCGGAAAAGAATGCAAGAAAAAGAAGAGTGAAAATTTTTTTTAAATAAGGATTCCATCTTAAATTGGGGAAATTTTTTTCTTGGGGGGTCAATTCCGGGCACAACAGCAAATAAAAAAAAAGAAAAAGAAAAAAAAAAATATAAAAAGTTTTTAAGCAGGAACGCCAAAGGAAAAGGGGAAACCCCGGGGGCCCCCTGGAAGAGAAAGGGGCCTGCAGACAGTGTGGAGGGGAAAACCCCCAAAGGGCGCCACCAAAGAAAAAAACCAAAAAGGGGGGAATTTCAGCCTTTTATTTTTTAAAAAATTGGGGGGGCCCAAAAATTTTAAAGGGGGGGTTTTTTTTCTTGATCTCCTTCGCCCCCCAAAAGAGCTATATTTTTCCCCTTTTTTTTTTTTAAAATTTTTCCCTGGGGGAAAATTTTTTTTTTTTTTTTATTTTAAAAAAAAATTTTTTTTTGGGAAAAAAAAAATTTTTTTAAAAACGGGAAAAAATGGGTCTGTCTTGCATGCAAGCAAAAAAAATTTTTTTTTAACTGCCAAAGGGGGAAAAAAAAAATTTTTTTAAAAAAATTTTTAAAAAAAAAAAAAAACAAAGTTTAAAAAAAAAAAAAAATTTTGTAAAAAAAAAGGGTTGGAAAAACCTTTTTTTCCCAAAAAAATTTTTTTCTAAGCTATTTGAAGGGGGGAGAAGGCATTGGGGGGTTTTTAAGGGGTTTGGGGGAAAAGGGGGAAAAGGGGGGATGAATTTAAAAAAAAAATAGATAAAAATTTAGAACAAGGGGGATATTATTATCCGTGATTAATGAAAAAGACTAGGGGAAAAAGGGGATTTTTTAAACCAGTTTTTCAGGTGCCAAAAAGATTTATTTTTAGCTGATGAGAAACAAAATGTCTGAATTTTTTTTTTGGGATTTGTTTTTTTCCACAATCTTTTTTTTAAAAATAGTGTCAGTTTTTAAAACCCCCAAATTTTTTAAAGAAAAGAATGGGGGAAAAGGGGGAATTAATTTTTTTTTTTTAAATTTTTTTTTGGGGGGGGGCTTTTTAATTTTTTTTTTTTTTTTTGGGTGTTTTTGCTGATCTGTTTTTTTTTTTGGGGGGGGATAGTCATTTGTTTGAAATTTTGGTTTTTTTTTTTTAAATGTCCCCCGGAATATTTTTATTTTTTAAATTTTAAAAACCCTTGGGGGGAAAAATATTACTCAGTATCTGACTTTAAAAATTTTTCCCCTTTTTTTTTTTTTCACAATTTGGGGGGCATTAATTTGGGGATGAAAAGGAAAAATTTGAGTGTGTGGTGGCGGAAGGGAAGCGTGTTTTTTTCCCCCCGTGTGTGCGGGCGTGTGTTTTGTTAAAGGCTTGTGGTTTTTTTTTTTTTAAAATTTTTTATGTGATTTACCCTTTTTAAAAAGAAAAGAAGTTTAAAAAACAGGGGGTTTAAACAAATTTAAATTTTTTTTGGGTTTTTTTTTTAAACAATTTTAAGTACAATTTCTTGGGGGAAAATAAGAAAAATTTTTTTTTCTTTGGGGGAGAATGAAAATTTTTGGTAAATTAAAAACCCCTCTCCCTGCTTCCATTTTTTTTTTGGGGAAAAAAAAATGTGCAAGGGGGATTCTGGTAAAAACTAAGGAAAAAATTGCAGGATGAAATGAAAGGTGTTTTCTTGGGGGTTTCATGGGCATTTATCTTTTTTTTTTTTCTTACAAATTTTAAAAAAATTTTTTGTGGCTTTTTTTTGGGGGGGGGTTTTTTTTGGGGTTTTTTTTGGTGTTTTAAAATTGGGGTTTTTTTTTTTAGCATTCATGGGTCATGTTTTTAAAAAACCCTGGTTTTTGGTTTTTTTTTTGTCACTTAGCCTCCGGTATCAGGCACGTATCCACAAAATGTGTTTTTTTTTTTTTTTTTTTTATTCAGATGGTTGGTTTAGGGTGGGGTTTTTTTTTTTTTGAAGTTTTATTTTAAAAAGATAATTTTTTTGGTGTGGGGCCCCCCCGGAATTACATAGCTGGATCAGTTTAAGATTTTCATGGGGTTTTTTTTTAAATGCAAGTTGGGGAAATAATGATAACAATGCTAAAAATTTTTACGCAATTTTAAAAAAAAATTTTTTGTGAAAATTTTTAAAAAAATATCAATTTTTTCTAGTTGAGAAAATTTTTTTAAAAAGGGTTTTTTTTTTTTAAAAAAAAATTTTTTGCTTGGGGGGCTGTAAACCATTTTGTGTGTGTTGTGGTGTGTGTTGCGTTGGGGGGGGCGTGTTTTTCGGCGTTTTTATACAAGTTCCAATTGTGTAAGTTTTTTTTGTGTGGGGTGGGTTTTTTTAAAAAGAAAAAAAAATGAAAATTTTTTTTTATTGGGGAAAAAGGGATAAAAAAACCCCCAAAAACGGCTTTTTTTGAGTCAACAAATTTTAAAAAAAACCCCCGATGAAGTGTTTTAAAAATTTTTATTTTTATATTTAGTTGTTGTCAAGGGGGAAATTTGTACAAAAGCTTTTATTTTTTTTTTTACTGACAAGGGGGGGTAAGAGGGGTTTATTCTTTGAAAGGATTTTCATTGCTTTCCCCCCGAGCTCCCCCCTAAAAGACAAACTCTTGCAAGATATTTAAAAGGGGGTCAAAAACGTTGAAAAAAATGCTGCCATGGATCCGCAAGGTTTAAAAAACTAACCCTGCAAAAATTTTTTAAAAACCCCCGGGTTTTTTTTTGTATTTTTTTTGGCCTTTAAACTTGTGTCGAGCACCTAACTAGATTTTTTTCCCCCAGGGGGCGTACAAAAAATTTTACCACATAGTCCCCAAAAAAAAAAAAGCATTTTTAAAAATTTTTTTCCATTTCCTATGGGGAAAACCCGCTGTATTTTTTTACCTTAAAAAGTTTTAAAAAGTTCTTTCGGGTTTTGGTGGGAAAAAAAAAAGAAAAACAGGGGGGAAAATTTTGGGGGGGATCACACCAAAAAAAAAAAAAATTGTGTTTAAGGTTTTAAAAACATCCTGCGACAAAAATCTTTTTTGTAAATAAAAAGAAACGCAAAGAATTTTAAAGAAATTTTTGGAAAAAAAGGGGTAAAATTCCCCTTTTTGGGAAAAAATTTAAGGAAACTTTTTTAAAAACTAAAATTTTTTTGGGGGAATCGGGGAAAAAAAAAAAAACCCCAAAAAAGGGGGCTTGCCTAAAATTTTTAGTTACTAAATTTTTAGGGGGGGATTTAAAAAAAAACAAGGGAAAAATTGGGGGGCTGTGAAAAATTTTTTATGTTGGGTGTGGGTAAAACAAAAAATTAAATTTTTGGTTTTTTTTATTTGAGTAACATTTAAAAAGGGGGAAACCTAATTTTCCAATGCAAGGGCGCTTTCCCATTGCGGGTTTGGGTTTCAAAATTTATCCCTCCCCAAAGGTTTTTAAAGATTAAAATAAAAAGACCAAAATGAAAGGGAAAAGGGTGCAAGTTTTGAGAAGAAAATTGTTATTTAGAGGGTACATGTAAAAAAAAATCCGCAAAAGGCCGTATACAGTAAAAACAGTGCTTGCAAAGGGAAATGTCCCTTTTTGAAGAAAATAAAGTAAAATCTAATTGGGAGCAAAATTTTGATAAAACCAGACTTTTTGAAAGCCACGACCCTTGGTAAAACAATAGGGGTAACCTTTTTTGACAAAGAAAAACTTTGTAAAAAATTCTAGGCACAAGCAAAATGACATGATCCCATTTTTTTGATTTGTCACCTTTTTCTTTAAAATTGAAAAGTCAGAAAGAATGGTTTACAAACTTCTTTTTTTAAAAATTTTTCCCCCGCAGAAAAAGGTTTTTATTCGCGTAAAGAGGGATTTTGTTTTTTAAGAAAGGTCATTATCAGAGTTTCCCACCTGCTAAACCCCCGGCCCCCGCTTCCAGGCAATCATTTAATTTTACCCTTTTTTAAAATTTTTAAATTTAAAGCACAAATTGGGAAAAAAGTTTTATATCTGTACAGGCCAAAAAACAGAAAGCAATCCTTTAAAAAGGGCAATTAAAAAATTTTATTCAAAACAGTGGGAAGAAGAGAACTTTGATTAAAACAACCGGCTGCTAATTTTTAGTGGGGACTTTGAAAAGGAACCCCCCCCCCCCCCCCCCAAAAACAAGTTGAAACTTCAGACTTGAACATAGCAAAGAGTTTATGTAAAAAGGGAGTTGACAAGAATAAATTGAAATGAAATTGGGACAAAATTTTTTTTGGGATTTCCCAAATTTAACGAAAAACAATTTTAAAGGAAAAAATTTTAAACGAAATGAAGTGAAAAGGAGAAAAGGTTTCCCTGGGTATTTTTCCCCTCCCGATAAAAGAAATTGTTTTTAAATTTTCCCTTGGGGTTGGCTTGTTTTTCTCACAATTCTGGGAGAGCATGTCAAATTTTTGTGATTTAAAGCAAAAAATTTTCAAGCGGTGGGCAGTGAAACGCTTTTTGTCCCCCTGGAAGGGAACTTTTTTACATGAAACAGAAGTAGGGGTCCCGTGGGGAAATAGTCCCACAAAAATTGAATGCAAAAAAAACAGTCTTTTTTAACTTTTAAATTTTTTTTTTGGGGGGGGGGGGAAAGGGGGTGGGAAAGAAGAAATTCCATTTTTTTCAACGAAAATTTAAAAAAAAAAAACCCAAAACCAACCCAAAACAAAAGAT
>JASPKP010001163.1:0-2500 GCA_030674155.1 Stramonita haemastoma
TGCATAAGATCTTGCATGGAAACGCCCCATCCTTATTACAGAGCATTTTTACAGTAAATAATTTCAGACACTCTCATGTGATCAATCTACCTCTACCTAGGATTATCCTATTTAAATCAAGCCTGGCATATTCTGGGGGATGGCTGTGGAATAGGCTTTCATCCCAATTAAAAAATGAAACTAATCTGAAAAAAATTAAAACAATGTATCATAATCTTTTGATGAAACAATGTGATATAACATATCTCATTCCCAAGATGTATTAGTACAACGTGTATATCCTGTTCCCTTGCTTCTTCTTCTTCTTTTTCTTCTTCCTCTTCTCTCTCTCTCTCTCTCTCTCTTCTCTCTCTCTCTCTCTCTCTCTCTCTCTCTCTCTCTCTCTCTCAACCTCTCTCTTTCTTTTTGCATCTATTGGTATCCATGATTGTGTGTGTTCACTTGTATCAATTGCTTTGGATTTTTTTTTTTAAATAATTTCTTTTTCTTTTATTTATTTATTTTTTATTATATTTTCTTTTCTTTTGAGGGCTGGATGAAAAAAAGTCTTGTTACTTAATCTATAACCCTCGTAAAATAAAATTGCGTTTGCGTTTGCGTTTCTCTCTCTCTCTCTCTCTCTCTCTCTCTCTCTCTCTCTCTCTCTCTCTCTCTCTCTCTCTCTCTCTCTCTCTCTCTCTCTCTCTCTCTTCTCTTCTCTCTCTCAGCACTGATGTTAACTCCAGGAGAAAATTCTCCTTGACCGGACACGAACACGGGTTGTCAAATTGCCAGCGCAATGTTCTGACCACTAGGCTATCCGTACCCCCTCACAGACAGATCAAATCAAATCAAAATTTTATTTCCAGATGGTACATTGAGTAAGCAATAAATTTGCTTTTTTTCATCAAGCCATCTATCTAAAAAAAAATTTTTTTTTTAAAAACCTGCATGCACACAAGATAAAATTAACACAGCAAATTGAGAGAGAGAGAGAGAGAGAGAGAGAGAGAGGAGAGAGAGAGAGAGAGAGAGAGAGAGAGAGAGAGAGAGAGAGAGAGAGAGGAGAGAGAGAGAGAGAGAAGGCAAGGCAAAATTCTTTTATTCGAGGATAATAGATAAGCACTCGTGTGCTTTTTTACATCCATTCCCCGCCCTTTTCATGGATAACATCAAGATAAAAAGATACTAAACAGTATAACTATAGGCAGTAACCTTTTAGTTGTGCATATATAGAGAATATATCAGATGATAAATGCGATACGAAAAATAAAATATTAAAAATTCACTCTTCGAAATCAGTTACAAGTACACAATGATAAGATACATATAAAAACATTTACACACACACACACACACACACACACACACACACACACACACACACACACACCACACACACACACACACACACACACACACACACACACACAGAGGAAGCGAGAGAAAAGGGGGAGAATTATATATATCCAACAGGATGAGTACTGGTTCATTAGTATTGATGCATCAAGTGGATTGGAAGGTGATTTTTGAAGGTCGTCAATGATTGGTGTTGTTTAATTGAATCGGGGAGTTCCACAGCACAGGGCCTGAGTATAGTAAACTAGACTTGAACAAGTCTATTCTTGGGATTGGGACACTTGGCTTTTCAGAGAGAGAGAGAGAGAGAGAGAGAGAGACAAGGCAAGGCAAGGCAAGGCAAAGGCAAGGCAAAGTATTTTATTCGAGGATAATAGATAAGCACTTGTGTGCTTTTTTACATCCAGTCCCCGCCCTTTTCAGGGATACATCAAATTGAGAAGATACTAAACAATAAACTTTACGCAATACCAAACAACACCCAAGAATAAGGACACTATATATGAAAAGGTAATTAAAAAAATGCACTCGATCAGAAAACAAAAATCTGAAGTCACAATAAAAGATTTTGATTATGGAAGAGAAGAAAGCGTTAATGGATGAAGAGCAAACAAGAGAACAAAATGAAATAAACAACTCAAGAAAAAACATCAAACCACCACCATCTGTCAAAAATTATACATGTGATATAAATCATACATTTGGATAAAGGGGAAAATTAAAAAACTAATATCCTTATTTGAGGGGGGGGGGGGGGGGGGGGGAGACATACTACCAATAAAAATATAATTAAAATAAATCAGAATTATTATCATTATGTTTTTTTTTACATAGAACATCCTAGATGTTTCAAAATAGGCAAAACATTTTTATCAATCGGATAATGTTCTACATACACTCACACACAGACACACACAGACGCACACACACACACACACACACACACACACACAGACGCACACACACACACAGACACACACACATAGACACACAGAGACACACACACATTCTCACACACACATATACACAGAAACATACACTCAATCACACACACATACACACACACACTCAACACACACGCACACACAAACACACACACAAACACACACACACATATAGACACACACACACACACACACACACACACTCACACACACACACA
>JASPKP010001163.1:7500-17500 GCA_030674155.1 Stramonita haemastoma
GTATGAGTTTGATGGGGAAGATATCAAAGCCATCCCCATGACTGCCGACTCCCTGCTGGCCTCCTCTGTGCGCGTGACTGACAACTGTGTCATGGTGGGGGGGAAGGAGGTGGCCAGCTATGGGGTGGATGTGCTCACCGGACAGGTGAGTGATGACTGTGTGTGTGGTGGTTGTAGATGTGTGTGTGTGTGTGTGTGTGTGTGTGTGTGTGTGGTGTGTGTGTTGTGTGTTGTGTGTGTGTGTGTGTGTGTGGTGTGTGTGTTGTGTGTGTGTGTGTGTGTGTGTGTGTGTGTTGGTGTGTGTGTGTTGGTGTGTGTGTGTGTGGTGGTGTGTGTGTTGGGTGTGTGTGTGTGTGTGTGTGTGTGTGTGTGTGTGTGTGTGTGTGTGTGTGTTGTGTGTTGGGTGTGTGTGTGTGTGTGTGTGTGTGTGTGGTGTGTGTGTGTGTGTGGTGTGTGTGTGTGTGTGGTGGTGTGTTGTGTGTGTGTGTGTGTGTGTGTGTGTGTGTGTGGTGTGTGTGTGTGTGTGTGTGTTGTGTGTGTGTGTGTGTGTTGGTGTGTGTTGGTGTGTGTGTGTGTGTGTTGTGTGTGGTGTGGTGTGTGTGTTGTGTGTGTGTGTGTGTGGTGTGTGTGTGTGTGTGTGTGTGTGTGTGTGTGTGTGTGTGTGTGTGTGTGTGTTGTGTGTGTGTGTGTGTGTGTGTGGTGTGTGTGTGTGTGTGTGGTGTGTGTGTGTGTGTGTGTGTGTGTGTGTGGTGTGTGTGTGTGGTGTGTGTGTGTGTGTGTGTGGTGTGTGTGGTGTGTGTGTGTGTGTGTGTGTGTGTGTGTGTTGTGTGTGTTGTGTGTGTGTGTGTGTGTGTGTGTGTGTGTGTGTGTTGTGTGTGTGTGTGTGTGTGTGTTGTTGTGTGTGTGTGTGTGTGTGGTGTGTGTGTGTGTGTGTGTGTGGTGTGTGTGGTGTGTGTGTGTGTGTGTGTGTGTTTGTGTGTTGTGTGTTGTTTTATTAATTTGTTTTTATTTATTTTTGTTTGTTGTTGTTGCTTTTATTAATATTTTATTTATTATTTCTTTTTCGATTATTATTAATATTGAGGATAATGGAATAAACACTCATGTCCTTTTTTTTTTTTTACATCCAGTCCCTGTGTGTACGCAGTTTTGTAAATTTTTATCATCCGTTCCCACTAACACACAATGGCCTACTTTTCCAAAAAATGCAACAGGTTTTAAGACGTGCAAGATGTTCTGCGTGCATTCACACTTGGGACCTCGGTTTATAGTCTCTTCTGAAGGACTTTTGTGGTTAATAATATTGTGAATGTGAGCTGGTGGTTGTTATGATTGGGTGTGTGGTGGTGGTTATTATGGGTGTGTGGTGTGGTTATTATGGGTGTGTGGTGGTGGTGGTTATTATGGGTGTGTGGTGGTGGTGGATGTGGGTGTGTGGTGGTGTTATTATGGGTGTGTGGTGGTGGTTATTATGGGTGTGTGGTGGTGGTTATTATGGGTGTGTGGTGGTGGTGGATGTGGGTGTGTGGTTGTTATGGGTGTGTGGTGGTGGTTATTATGGGTGTGTGGTGGTGGTGGATGTGGGTGTGTGGTGGTGGTGGATGTGGGTGTGTGGTGGTGGTTATGGGTGTGTTGTGGTGGTTGTTATGGGTGTGTGGTAGTTATGTGTGTATGGTGGTGGTGGTTATGGCTGTGTGGTGGTTGTTATGGGTGTGTTGTGGTGGTTGTTATGGGTGTGTTGTGGTGGTTGTTATGGGTGTGTTGTGGTGGTGGTTATGGGTGTGTTGTGGTGGTGGTTATGGGTGTGTTGTGGTGGTTGTTATGGGTGTGTTGTGGTGGTGGTTATGGGTGTGTTGTGGTGGTTGTTATGGGTGTGTGGTAGTTATGTGTGTATGGTGGTGGTGGTTATGGCTGTGTGGTGGTTGTTATGGGTGTGTTGTGGTGGTTGTTATGGGTGTGTTGTGGTGGTTGTTATGGGTGTGTGTGGTGGTGGTGGTTATTATGGGTGTGTGGTGGTGGTTATTATGGGTGTGTGGTGGTGGTTATTATGGGTGTGTGGTGGTGGATGTGGGTGTGTGGTGGTGGTTGTTATGGGTGTGTGTTGGTGGTGGATGTGGGTGTGTGGTTGTTATGTGTGGTGGTGGATGTAGGTGTGTGGTTATTATGGGTGTGTGGTGGTGGTTTATTATGGGTGTGTGGTGGTGGTTGTTATGGGTGTGTGGTAGTTATGTGTGTGTGTGGTGGTGGTTGTTATGGGTGTGTGGTAGTTATGTGTGTGTGGTGGTGGTTGTTATGGGTGTGTGGTTGTTGTTATGGGTGTGTGGTTGTTATGGGTGTGTGGTTATTATGGGTGTGTGGTGGTGGTTGTTATGGGTGTGTAGTGGTTGTTATGGGTGTGTGGTTGTTATGGGTGTGTGTGGTGGTTGTTATGGGTGTGTGGTTGTTATGGGTGTGTGGTTGTTATGGGTGTGTGGTTGTTATGGGTGTGTGGTTGTTATGGGTGTGTGGTGGTTGTTGTTATGGGTGTGTAGTGATGGTTATTATGGGTGTGTTGTGGTGGTTGTTCTGGGTGTGTGGTGGTGGTAGTTATAGGTCACCAGGTGTTTTCTTGTTGGTTGGATTGCTTTTTTAAATAAATTTGGAGAGATATCATATATAATATATCATTCCATGTTTTGCTAAAATCAAAGATCATGGTCAACAGCGCAAGTAATGACATCACGGAAATAAAGATGAATGGAGAAATACTAGAAGAGGTGAGCCAATTCAAATACTTAGGCTCCATCCTAACAAAAGATGGCACATCAAACAATGAAGTGAAAGCTCGCATTGCAACAGCAACATCTGCTCTAGTCAGACTCGAGAGGATCATCAGAAGCAACAACATCAGCTTCTGCACCAAATACCACCTTTACAAATCCCTCGTGATATCTATCCTCCTATATGGCTGTGAATCATGGACTCTGACAGCAGAGTTAGAGAGGAGAATCCAAGCATTCGAGAACAAGTGCCACAGAAGACTCCTCAGAATATCATACAAAGAACACAAGACCAATAACTATGTGAAAGAAGAAATCAAAAAGCGTGTGGGCCCCCAAGAGCCTTTGCTCTCCACCATAAAGAGGAGAAAGCTGATGTGGTTTGGTCACACCACAAGACACAACACCCTAGCAAAAACCATCCTGCAAGGAACAGTCGAGGGCAAGAGAAGAAGAGGCCGCCAAAAGAAATCATGGGTTGACAACATCAAAGACTGGACCGCCCAACCCCTGCAACACCTCCTGCTAGCCACACAGGATCGTGAAGCATGGAAAAAGATCGCTGTTGCGTCTTCTCTCATGTCCCCCCTACGTCCTTTGGGACATGGGACTGAGTGAGTGAGTGAATACATATATCTGTTGTTTAATTATTCTGCTCCTACCAGTTCTGTTCAGTTTTCACTACACATAGTTTAGTTTAGAGCCAAGATTATAGCAAAATGTTAGTAATGTTTTTTTCTGGCTTTCTCTCCACAGTTGTCGTACCAATGCACCTCGACAGGTTGCCATGACAGCACCCAGGCGTCCAATAGCGGGGGCGACATGCTGGTCATCACACGCAGCATGAGAACTGTTCGCGCTGTGGACGTCAACTCCGGCTCTGAAAAGTGCGCAGCCCTCCGTCCTTAGTGTCTCTGTTTGTTTGTTTGTTTATCTGGTTTGAAACTTAAGTATGGGTCGTGAGGGTTATTGAGTATGGAAGTAAATGGGATAATGATGATGATAATAATGATGATGATGATGATGATATAAAAAATTATGATGTTATCACGAGTGGTGTAGTGCTGCTGCTAATACCGCTGCAGCTGCTGCATTGTCCGCTATTACTACTACCATGGGGATGGGATAGCTCAGTGGTAATAGCACTCACTTTGCCCCAGCTAAGGTTCAGCAGCATCGAGCATTGTTACCAAGTGGATGGATGACCATTTGAGGGCCTTGGCTTTAGTACTATCCCTCAGTTCACCCAGCTGCAAATGAGTAGCTGCCCTCTTTAGGGTCAGTGAAGGTAAAACAGTGAGGGAGAGGAGATGAGTGCTGCTCTTAATATGCTGGCCCCTAGAGAAGCTGGGGTCTCTGATGCCTTGCTCCCTTACGACCACATAGGTTATGGGACACATTTACCTTTACCTTATTACTGGTACTACTACTAGTTCTACTACTAGTACTAGAACTACTACTACTACTACTAGTACTAGAACTACTACTGCTGCTGCTGCTGCTGCTGCTGCTGCTGCTGCTGCTGCTGCTGCTGCTGCTGCTGCTGCTATGATCAGTTCCTAAAATTTCATATGGCATTCTTAAAATTCATATGGTATTTTGGTGATGGTGATTTTTTCCCTGTTTTTTTATGTTTGGTCTCTGTATTGTGTGTATGAGAGGGGTGGGTGGTGGGTGGGTGGGAGCAAGGGAGAGAGAGAGACAGACAGAGAGACAGACAGACAGACAGACAGAGACAGACAGACAGACAGAGTGGAGAGTGTGTGTGTGTGTGTGTGTGTGTGTGTGTGTGTGTGTGTGTGTGTGTGTGTGTGTTCGTGCGCATGTATGTGTTTGTGTACATGTTTGTGTGTATGCAAATATGCATACTTATTTTTGTTTTCCTGTCAGTATTAGCATACACACACACACACACACACACACACACACACACACACACACACACACACACACACACACACACACACACACACACACATACACATGAAAATAAACAAACATAATTGATAACGCATGTATGTACCTACAAAATGATACGATTCCAATGACCCGTTCGCCCCCCACCCCCACCCCCCCTTTCCCCCTACCCCCCAAACTGACCTCAGGTGGAACTTCAGCGTGGGTCAGCATGACCTGCTGTTCGTGCGATCCCAGAAGGACCAACAGCGCATCGCACACAACAGCCCCTTCATGGACCACGACTTTGAGGAGGTGTACATTGACGATGTTGGTGATGAGGGTGGTAGAAGTGTTTTGGACAATTGCTTCTCCAGGGGTAAGAGCGGTTTGTTTTGTTGTTGTTGTTGTTGTTGTTGTTGTACATTTCCTAAGGTGATCAATCACAGAAGTTTAAGAAAAAAACACACCCAGTGATGATGATGATGGTACTTTTTATGTGGTGGTGGTATCATCATCATCATCATCATCATCATCATCATCATCATCATCATCATCATCATCATCATCATCATCATCATCATCATCACCACCGGGTGGCAGTGGTGATGATGATGATGATGATGATGATGATGATGATGATGATGATGATGATCTTTATTGTGGTGGTGATGGTAATGGTGATGATGATGATGGGGTGGTGGTGGTGATGATGATGATGATGATCTTTATGGTGGTGGTGGTGGTGATAATGATGATGATGGTGGTGATGATGATGATCTTTATGGTGGTGGTGATGATGATGATGACAGTGATGTGGTGGTGGTGGTGGTGGTGGTGGTGATGATGATGATGATGATGATAATCATGATGATGATGATGATGATGTGGAGGTGGTGGTGATGATGGTGATGGTGGTGGTGGTGATGGTGGTGATGGTGATGATGATGATGATGAAAATGATGATGATGATGATACTCTTGTCCTTATGATAATGATAATCCTGATGTTGATCATGATAAGGAAAATTTAAAGAAGAAGAGGACAGATGATAAAGAAGAAGAGGAAAGATGATAAAGAAGAACAAGAAGAAGAATTAGAAAAAGGAGCAGAAGAACAACAATAATGATGATGATTTTAATAATTATGATGATAATGATGATACTGATACTACTACTTCTACTTAACTACTAAAAATCATATTATTACATGCAGACATGGACGCACACACTCTCTCTCTCTCTCTCTCTCTCTCACACACACACACGCACACGCACACACACACACACCACACACACACACACACACACACACACACACACACACACACACCTCAACCACCACACAGCACCCACCACCACCACCACCACCACCCACCACCTACCACCCACCACCCACCAACCCACCACCTACCACCACCCACCAACCCACCACCAACCACCTCCAACCACCACCAACCAACCACCACCACTACCACCTACCTCCACCCCCTCCCCCTTTTCCCCTCCCCCCCTCCCCCTCTCCCCCCCTCCACCTCCCTCCTTCCTCACTTCTCTGAATTCAACACTGCACACTGGTCATGGCTGTTGCAGAGGAAGAGGAGGGGGTGATGAGGGAGGAGGAGGAGGAGCGGGCCAAGCACCTCTTCAAGGTGGTGGTGTCTGACGGCCTGATTGTCGGCCTCAGCCCCGACGACCCCACCCAGATGGTCTGGTCCCGCAGGGTGAGTCTGCTGCTGATAATGCTGCTAATGCAGTGTCTGAGTGTGACTGCAGTGTCCTCTGTTGTCTGAGAGGGACTGACTGTATTGTCCTTGTTATCACCTGTTTTCACTCTGCATTACTTACCTGTATTCACTGTGCATTTGTTACCTGTGTTTACTGCATTTATCACTTGTTTTCACTGCATTTATCACCTGTATTCATTCTGCATATATCACTAATATTCATTCTGCATTTACCACCTGTGTTTACTGCATTTATCACTAATATTCAGTCTGCATTTATCACCTGTGTTTACTGCATTTATCACCTGTTTTCACTGCATTGATCACCTGTGTTTACTGCATTAACCACCTGTATTCACTCTGCATTTATCACCTGTATTCACTGCATTTATCACCCGTATTCACTGCATTTATCACCTGTAATCACACTGCATTTATCACCTGTAGTCACTGCATTTATCACCTGTTTTCAGTCTGCATTGATCACCTGTAGTCATTCTGCATTTATCATCTGTAGTTACTCTACCTGAACAGGGTAATTAGCACTTTTATTACCTATGGTCACTGTGCATTTTGAGAATGATTACCACGCCAAAAGTTGAACGCGCTGGGCCTGACTTGTCAGGCGGTTAACAGCAACACAATGCAGTTTTGCTTACATGGCAGAAAACAGTAGTAGCTGTCTGACTGTTTGAAGAAAAAAAAAAAGAAGAATGATTGCCTGTTGTTATTATATGTATTCACTGTGCATTTTCAGAATGATTACCCGCTGTTATCACCTGCATTCATTGTGCATTTTTCAAATGATTGATTACCTGTGCTATCACCTGCAGGCACTGAGGTTAGTGTTATGTACGTGATCAATGCTGCTACTCCTGCAGCTGTTGCAGCTTCTGATCCTACTGCTATTTATTCTGACCCTTTGTGGAGTAGAGACTAGTGGGGGGGGGGGGGGGGGGAGGTGGTGTTGTGGAGTGTGTGTGTGTGTGTGTGTGTGTGTGTGTGTGTGTGTTTGTGTATTTGTGTGTGTGTTTGTGTGTGTTTGTGTGTGTTTGTGTGTGTATGCATGTGTTTTGTGTGTGTGTGTGTATGTGTTTGTCTGTGTGTGTGTGTGTGTGTGGTGTGTGTGTGTGTGTGTGTGTGTGTGTTTGTGTGTGCTGTGGTGTGTGTGTGTGTGTGTGTGTGTTGTGTGTGTGGTGTGTGTGTGTGTGTGTGTGTGTGTGTGGTGTGTGTTTTGTCTGTGTGTGTGTGTGTGTGTGTGTGTGTGTGTGTGTGTGTGTGTGTGTGTGTGTGTGTGTGTGTGTGGCTTTTCAGCCAATGAATTTTAGCATCTTTATTTTTTGTGTTTGGTTGTTTCATGAATAAACATGTATGCCATGCATAAATATTAAGCATCTTATATGCATTAGAGTTCACAAATATATTCAAGGCAATAAAGAATTAACATCTGTTTGTATGTTAAAGGCTGCACCTGTAAAGATGTGTGTTCAGCAAATATTCAATGTAAGAAAAATAAAATGTGGGATTATGGCAGCCACATTTCTCATTATGTGTCTGAATCTTGCCTATATTTCTCATTATGTGTCTGAATCTTGCCTATGTCATGCTGTTGTGTATACACAGGTTATAGACATAAATATTCAATACCATCTGCTGTCTACTCAAATTAAGCTCACTAGTTTTCCAGTACTTTTATTTTAGACAATAAAAAAACCCATTGAACATTCACCGATGGTATGTAACTAAAACATAATCAGTTCAGTGATTTTTGTTGGGTAAAATGCCAGGGAAAAGAGAAGAAGAATTTTTTTGCGAAATATGTCTCCACCTCTCCCGTCAACTCCATGTTGCAAATCCCCCTGTTGCAGTTTTCTAGTCTGTTGTTGCAGTTTTTAGTCCGTTGTTGCAGTTTTCTAGTCCGTTGTTTAAGTTTTCTAGTCCATTGCTGCAGTTTTCTTGTCTGTTGTTGCAGTTTTCTAGTTGTTCTAGTGTTCTAGTCTGTTGTTGCAGTGTTCTAGTCCATTGTTGCAGTGTTCTAGTCCATTGTTGCAGTTTTTTGTCCGTTGTTGCAGTTTTCTAGTCTGTCGTTGCAGTTTTCTAGTCTGTCGTTGCGGTTTTCTAGTCTGTCGTTGCAGTTTTCTAGTCTGTCGTTGCAGTTTCCTAGTCTGTCATTGCAGTTTCCTAGTCTGTTGTTGCTGTGTTCTAGTCCTCCTGTTGCAGTTTTTTTGGTCTTCCTGTTGCAGTTTTTCTAGTTCACTGTTGCAGTTTTTTTAGTCCGTTGTTGCAGTTTTCTAGTCAGTTGTTGCAGTTTTCTAGTTCACTGTTGCAGTTTTCTGGTCCGTTATTGCAGTTTTCAGTTTTATGGTCCGTTGTTGCAGTTTTGTTTCAGTTTTCTGGTCCGTTGTTGCAGTTTCGTGGTCCGTTGTTGCAGTTTTCCAGTCCGGTGGCCAAGGCGTGGATCCTGCACCGGGGCAAGCTGGGGCCATCAGTCTGTTTGACAGCAGCGTGGTTCCCTCCCTGTCCTCCTCCAACCCCTACTTTGACCACTTCAGGTACAACCACGGGGACCCCTTACTCTACGTCGGTAAGTTGGGTGGGGGTTGTTTTTTTTGTTATTGTTGTTGTTGTTGTTTAATTTAAAGTCTGTTCACACTTGGTGATAGCCGCCGCTGTAGTCTAGTGGTTAGGGCGTTGGATTCGTAATCTAGAGGTTGTGGGTTCGATCCCAGCTTTCGGCTATGGCGTTGTGCCCTTGGAAAAGGCACTTTATGGCTATTTTCTCACCCCACCCAGGTGTAAAAGGGGTACCAGCCTTGTGTTGGGGGTTAACCCTGCGATAGACTGGCGTCCTATCCAGGGGGAGTCTAAGACTCTCAGTCGCTTAACGCCACAGAAACCGGGATAAGCACCGGCCTGATGAGCCTTAGGCTCGGGACAGACTTTAACTTTTAACACTTGGTGATATTAGAATTTTTGGGGTTTTTTGTAATGTTAGGATTGAAAAGAATAAAGGGTTGGGTTTTTTTGGTTGTTGGTAGTTGGGTTTTTGTTTGGTTGGTTGTTGTTTTTTTCTACCTTACTCTATGTCGTTAAGTTCTTTTTTTTTCTTTTTTTTTTTAATGTTGGGATTGAAAAGAATAAAGGGTTGGGGTTTTTTTGGTTGTTGGTAGTTGGGTTTTTGTTTGTTTTGGTTTTTTTTCTGCCTTACTCTATGTTGGTAAGTTCTTTTTGTGTGTGTGTGTTTTTTTTTATGTTGGGATTGAAAAGAATAAAGGGTTGGGGGGTTTGTTGTTGCCTTTTTTTGGCTTTGTTTGTTTGGTTTTTTTTTCTGCCTTACTCTATGTCGGTAAGTTCTTTTTCTTGTTTTTTTTTATGTTGGGATTGAAAAGAATAAAGGGTTGGGGGTTTTTGTTGTTTCTGGGTTTTGTTTGTTTGGTTTTTTTTTCTGCCTCACTCTATGTTGTTAAAGGGGGGGGGGGGGGTTGTTTTATTTTTAATGTTGGGATTGAAAAGAGTAAAGGGTTGGGGTTTTTGTTTTTGCTTTTTTTTTGGTTTTGTTTGTTTGGTGGGGTTTTTTTTCTTTAGTTTGTGTGTGTGTGTGTGTGTGTGTGTGTGTGTG
>JASPKP010001163.1:27500-31509 GCA_030674155.1 Stramonita haemastoma
CATACATTACCAACTACACCCTCTTCCCCTGACATTCACACACCCTTCCCCCTCTGTCTTTCTTTGTCTCTCTCTCCCACATTTCCGTCTAATATCACAGTTTGTGAAAAGACGTTAAAAGAAATTGAACACACACACACCTCTTCTTCTTAATTATATATAAAATTTTATAAATATATATTTATCTATGTGTCATTAATCTATCTATCTATCTATAGATAGATTATAAATATTAATATAATGTATAAACATGACATACAATAAAATTTTAAAAAAGATTGAATTTCCGACCACAGTTTTTTCACACATTTTTTTCAGAATGAGCGAAGGTCTCATCCTATGACGGACACCAACCCCCCCCCCAGCACGGACCGGGTCCCCACCCCCAAAACCTCGTCCCTCCTCCCCCCCCTCCCCCCCAGCCACCCTCCCCCAAAAGTGACCACAGTGCCAAAGCAGCCGTCCTCTTTTTGCTCAAAGCCTGGAAACCTTTCAGACCTGAAACCAGGACTTGACAACATTCCTTTCCTCGCTGGGCACGGGGCAGGGGGGAGTTTTCCAGGGAAATTCCCAAGCTGAGGATTTCCACCGATGAAAAGGGATCGTTCAGCTTAGGGGAGGGGATCACAGGGGTTTTCCCCGGGGAGCGGGAAGGGGGAGCAAAGACTCGTTTAGCATCGTCTTTGAAAACCCACAGCAGACGCGACAGGGATTTGGGGGTGGGGAGAAAAAACGCGCTGTGGGGTGACCGCTATTTTTAACCGTTTCAAAAAGGTACCCTCTGGGAATGGCGGGTACACTCCTCCCCAATCACAAAGGGGCCCCCAAAAAAAAACAAAGACGCTCTGTCCCCTCCTCCAGTTAGGGCGGAAGTGTGGAGGGAGAACGACGTAGTGGCGATAACCTGAAATGTAAAGTCCGCATTTGGATTACACCCTGTTCAAACCCACAAGGGGGGGGGGGATGGAGAAGAGGCAGGGGTGGGGGAGAAGGGTCAGGCCAGGGTCGTGGAGAGGAAAGGGGCTGCCCAAGTTGTACCTATACCGCAGATGCAGCTGTGTCGACTGGAGAACGCTGAAGGATTGGCTCTTTAAAACCACAAACGCTGAACAGGGAGCGTCTGGTCATTCTGGACAATCTTTGAGCAGAATCGTCGGCGCCGTGGGATTATGTGCACTCCAAGGGCTTGATTCACAGGGACCTCAAGGAAGTGCTTTGGTCTGCTGCCCGTCTGTTAGTTAGTTAGTCTGACTCCTGGTGGGGGTGTGGGGGAGGGGGGGGTTTTTGTGTGTTTTGTGTGTGTTTGTGTGTGTTGTTGTTGTTGTTGTCTTTCAGTTTTTTTTCGCTGTTACTTTTAATCCCAATGATATTAGACGATGTGAGAGTTTTTGACATTTAAAAAACTTTTTTTTTGGGGGGGGGTTTTTTTTTGGCTTCTGTTTTTGTTGTTGTTGGGTTTTGTTTTTTGCTGTTTTTGTTAATGTTGGGTAATTTTTGGTTTTTTGGTTTCTTAAACTATTTTGTTTCTTGAATTGTAAAGTTATGGTTTTTTTGTTAACTTGTTTAGTCCCTTAATTTAAAAATGGTTTTAATTTTATGGGGCCTATTCTGAAGGTAAAATAAAAAAGGGAAAGGTGTCCCCAATTCTATGTGGTCGGGCGAGGAGGAGGCATCAGAGACCTCAGCTTCCTCTAGGGGCCAGCATATTGGGGGACGGCGCCAAACTCCTCTCCTCGCCCGCTTACCTTCCCTAACCCCAAAACAGATCGTTTTCCTATTTAACAGCTGGGGGGGGGGGGGGGGGGGGAACTGGGGGGGGTGGGGGGGGAGGGGGGGGGGGGGGGGGGGGGACTGTACTTATTGGGGTATTCTATGAAAACTTTAAAAAAAAAAAAAAAAACACCACATTAGAAACTTCTTGTTGTTGTTGTTTACCACCCCGAAAAAAACCATCCCAATTCTTCTTTGCCCTGGACAACACAGTGAAGGTAGGGGACTTTGGCCTGGTGACGCGCCAGAAACCAGGAGCCTCAGAGGGAGCAGTAGGGTCAGACACAAAACCCGGCGCCAAGCACCACCGCAAGGTGGGCACCCAGCTCTACAATGGTCCCCGAACAGGTAAGGGGTATACCACCTTACACCTGTAGTACACCACCTTTGCTTGGAATGATATTAATTTTCAAACTTTCTAGTGTTTTGGTTTTTTTTTTTCAATTTCTTCCCCGTTTCCCCGTCCTTCTGCAAACTTTTTTTTTATAAATTTTTTTTTCAGGGACACCGTACACACCTTTGCTTGGAATTGATACATTATAATACATAGGGTTTTTTTTTAAACATTTTTCCCTTTTGTCCTTCCTGTATCTTTTTATTTTATTTTTATTTTTTTCAGGTAAAAACCTGTACACCCCCTTGCTTGGAATTGATACATTATCAGTACATAAGTTTGTTTTTTTTTTAAAAAAAAAAATTTCTTCCTTTCCTGTCCTTCCTGCATTTTTTTTATTTATGGTTTGTTTGTTTGTTTTTTTTACATTCTTTTATTTTGGGGGGATCATGGAACAAGTATCTCATGTTGTTTAAAAAAAAAAAAAAAAAATTTTACCCCCCCAATCCCGTTCATGCAGTTTCATCATTTTTTATCATCCTTCCCACTGGCACACAAATGACCCACCCTTCCAAAAAGGTGGGAAAGGTTTTAACATGGGCGAGTCGCAAGATTTTTGCATACATTCACAAGGGGGCCAGGTTTTTTAAAAATTTTGTCTCATTTGAAGGCTTTCAGGGGTGGAGTTGGCCTGTTTTAAACCCGGGGGAAACCTTTTGAACCAGTGGGGCTGAACCCAACCTCAGATCGTGATACAACTTCAACCACCAGGCCCCCTCCCCCCTCTTTCCCCCAAGTTTGTGAAAAGTGTTTATTTTGAAAATTTCCTTGACAGAAAAAGGGCTGGTTTTAATTGGCAAAAGTAAAAAATATTGCTTTCTGTGTGGTGTATACGGGGATATGAACCAATTTGATTTTTTTTTTCCATTTGGGGGCCAGTCCCCTGTACTTTCTTGATTTTCCTTGGGTCACAGACTTGTTTTTTGTGGTTGGTTTTTATTCTGAACTTCATTTATTTAAAACCCCTGTCTGTTTTTTTTTAAACTATTTTGTGAGCTTCCTTTTGCTTTTAAAGCTCCCTGTCTGTTTTTTTGTTTTTTATGTTTTTTTTTTCGTATCTTTTGATGTTCGAAAATTGTCTATAAATTTCCTCCCCACCTTCCTTCTCTTTTTCTCCCCATAGTTTTTTTCTAATTTTTTTTTTTTTCTTTTTAAATTTACTCACCATTCCTCCCCCACTTAAACATGTATTTACCCTTTCTCCTTTTCTCCTACATCCAGGGGAACTTTATCATTTTAAAAAGTTTCTGTTGTGTGATTGTCACTCTGGTGTGTGCAGGGCACTCTGTGTGTGTGGTGTGGTTGGTGTGTGTGTGTGTGTTGCATGTTCATGTGCACCTTGTGTGGGGGTGTGGGTGTGCGTGGGGTTACGTGTGGGTGGTGTTTTGTCGGTTTCGTGGTGTGTCTGTTTTGTGGGCTTGTGTGTGTGTGTTTTCATGGCGGCATGCGTGTGCAGCGTCCTACTTCGTGCAGTGGGTGTGTTGTATTCTATTTCATAACTCTGAAAAAGCTTAAAAAAAAAAAAAATTTTATAATATATTTTTTTTAAAATCAAAAAGGTGCAGAAAAAGCGTACACCCCGAAAGGGAATCTTTTCCCCCGGGGGGGATCTTCCTGGAGCCTGATGCCCTTACCCGGGGGGTGGGGCAAAAACCACCCTGCAGAACCCAGGAAAGGCCTCTTTCCGAAGGTTCCAGAGAGAGCCCTTTTAGAGGGGGGAAAATTTGCATCACTTTTTGGCTGTAGGTTTTTACTTTTTGGGTTTACAGTGAAGTACTGGGAAAAATTCAGTTGTTTTTTGAAAAGGGTAGGGCGTTATTAGTTTAAAAAAACTTTTTGGTTTTT
>JASPKP010001164.1:0-5000 GCA_030674155.1 Stramonita haemastoma
CAAAAAATGAGCATAACCCAAAAAAAAAAAAAAATGACGGGGAGAGGAGGGGGAACCAAGGAAGAAGAGAGAGAGATATTTTGGGTTGGGGGGGGGAATTTAAGAGGGGGAAGGGGGGGGGGGAAATTTTTGGGCAAGATAGGGGGGAGGGAAGGAGAGAAAACACTGAAAGAGGGGGGAGAGAGGGGGATTTTGGGAGAAGGGGAGCGGGAGAGGGGGAGGAGGGAAAGGGGAATGAGAGGAGAGGAGGGGATTGGATATATTTTATATATTTTTATTTATTATATTTTAATTATTGGGAGAGGGGGGATGGGAAAAAGAGAGAGAGAGAGAAGAGACAGGGGGAGGAAGAGATGGGGGATGAGAGGGGAGAGAGGGGAGGAAAGGGAGGGGGAGGATGGAGAGGATTAAAAAGGGGGGGGGGGGAGGGGAAATGGAGGGAGGATAGAGAGAGAGAGGGGGGAAGGGGAGAGAGAGAGAGAGGGTGAGGGGGAAGAGGGGGGGAAAGAGGGAGAGAAGGGGGGGGTTTGGGAAGGGGGAGGGGGGGGAGAGGAGGAGGCAGGACGAAGACAGACAGGAAGAGAGAGAGGAGGGAGGAGGGAGAGAGACGTTAGGGGGAGAGAGGAGGGGAGAGGGGAAAACGGGGGGGAGATGGGAGATGAAGAGGGGAGAGGGAGAAGAAGAGGAGGGAGAAAAGGGGGGAGGGGGGGATCGGGGGGAGGGGAGAGAAGAGAGAGAGGGGGGTGATGGAGAAGGGAGAGGGGGAAGACGAATTTTAAGAGGAAAAAGGTGATGAGAGAGAGAGGGGAGGAAGAACTCGAAAAAAGGGGTTTTTTTGAAAAAAGGCCATTGGCCCATACATGAGGGGGTTGGGGGAATAACGATAACGAAAATTGTTTTTTAAGTGAAAAACCGACGTACTCCAAGCCATGGAAAACCCCGCATTGTTTTTGTATTGTACATGGGGGACACAAACCTCTTTCTGTCCGATTGTTACGGCTTTCCGGCCTTTCTTCGTCCGTCTTGTCTAAAACCCCTTGGTCTAGGTGGCCCTAGCCAAGAGATCTGTTGGTTTGTTTTTGTGTTTGTAGCCCTTTTGGGTTCTTGGTTGTTTTCTGGGAACGCTTTTTTTTTCCCCCGGGGCATGTTTGGCCGTTTCCTTTTTGCATGTTTTTTTTTTGTGTTTGAAAAAGAAACAAAAGGCTCCCTTATGGGGAAAAGGGGCCCCAAATCAAAAAATTGCTTTTTGCTCCCCACGAAAATTTTCAATTTAAGAGTAGCGGTTTTTAAAGGGTATTTTTTTGTTGTTTTAGTCCTGTTGGGTTTCCCCGGGGCGGAGGACCCCGTACGGACATTTTTTGTGTGAATTGGCCCACAATTTTTAGGTTCACCCGGCTGTACACACTTAGCACAGTCATCAATCAGACATACAGGGAGGTTCTAAATCAAACCCTTTATGGCAACTTAATGATGTTTTTTTTGGGTTTATTTTCCTGGGTTTTGTTTTTGTTGGGGTTTTATTTTTTTTGTATTACCTGTTTTTTATTTCCCCGGCACCCTGTGGCCCCAGGGGTCAGGGCACTCCCCCAACACCCCTTCCTTTTCTTTAGCTTTTTAACCCGTTAAAATCTTTTTTCTTTTAGAAAAAGTTTTTTCCGGATTTCTTTGGGGTTGCCCGGTTTTTACTGTTGGTTTCCCCATGTTGGGGGGACAGGGGTCCACTTTTCTTCGCTGGACCAAAAACCCCCGTCCCCCCTCCCCCTTCTCTCCCGCGGGAAAAACTGCTTTTTTTTCGGGGGCCTAATTCCTTCCCCCGCTTTGGAAGCCCCTCTCCCCTTTTTTAAAGGGGTTTTAGGGAAAGGGGAAAAGAAAATTGGCCCCTTTTCCGTTGCTGTCCCGGAAGAAAAGAGGGGGGAGAGGAGAGGGAATGAGAGGGAAGGGGGGATGAAGGAGGGGGGTTTGGGGGGGGGGGGGGGGAAGAAAGGAGAAGGGAAAGGGGAAGGGGGAGGAGGGGAGGGGGAGAAAAAGGAGAGGGGAGAGAAAGGGGGGGGGGGGGATGGGGGGAGGGGGGGGAGAGGATTGGGGGAAAATTTAGGGGGTGAGGGGGGAGGGGGGAGGGGGAGGGGAGACGGGGAGGGGGGATTAGGGGGAAGAGAGAGGGGAGAGAGGTTTGGGGGGGGGGAAAGGGGGGGGGGGGGGTTGGGGAGGAGGGGAGAAAGGAAAGGGGGAAAGGAGGAAGGGAGGAAAATTTTTTAGGGATTAAAAAAAAGAAAGTGTTTTTTTCCAGGTTTTTAGGGGGATAAATTTAAGATAAAAAGAGGGTAAATTTTTAAAAAAAAATTTTTGATTTTGAGAATTAAACCAAGGGTTGAAAAAAATGGTAATAAAAAGGAGATAAAATTTGGGAATGAAAAAAAAAAAAAAAAAAAAAAGGGGGTTTTTCGAAAAAAAAATTTTTGGGAAAAGTCGGTTTGTTTTTGAGGGGGGTTTAAAAAAAAAAAAAAATTAAAAAAAAAAAAAAATTTTAAAAAAAAAAATTTTCAAAAATGGGGTTTAAATTTTAAATTTTAATATTTTTAAAAAAAATGGAAAAGGTTTAAAAAAATGAAAAAAAACAAAAAAAAAAAAATAAAAAAAGCCAAAAACAAACAAAAAAAATAGGGGGCCTGGGGAGAAAATCTGGAGTTTGGAGGTTGGGAAAAAAATTAAATTTATAAAAATTCCCTTAAAATTATTATTGATTTTGGGTGGGGAAAGAACCCGGTTGAAATGGGGAAAAGATTACAAATTTGGGGGGTTTTTTTTAAAAAAGGCCCCTTTAGCAAAAAATTATGAAAAAAGAAAAATTTGAAAATTTTTTTTGAGGGGGGGACAAAAAAAAAAAAAATCCCAAAAAAAAAAAAAAAAAAAAAAAGGGGGGAAAAGGGGGAAGAGGAAAGGGGGGAGGAGGGGAGGATGGTTTTTGGGAGGAGGGGGGTGGATGAGAGGGTTTTAGAGGGGGGGGAGGGATTTGAGAGAGGGGAGGGGGAGGGAAGGGGGGGAGGGGGGGTGGGAGGGGAGGTGGGGGAGGGTGGGAGAGAGAGGGGGGGGGAATTTTTTTTTTTTTTTTTAAAACTTTTTTGAGGATTGGTAAGCCGCTTGGGGGTTTTTTAAAGTTGCTTGGGATTTTTTTGGTTTTTGTTCCCCGGGGGAAGTTTGGTTTTAGAAAAGTGGAAAGGGGTTAAGGGGAAAGAGTTCGGGGGTTTGAACCCGGGGGGGAAAGTTTCCCCCAAAGGATTTTTGGGGGGATTTTTGGAAAAGGGGGGGCTGGTTAAAATTAGAGAAAAAAATTTTGGGGCAAAGGGGTGTCAAAATTTGGATTGCGTGGTTTTTAACGGTGGGGGGGTGGGGGGTGGGGGGGGGGGTGGTGTTTGGTGGGGGGGGTGGTGTTGGGGGGGGGGTTTTTGGGTGGTTTTGGGGTGGTGCTGGTGCAGCCCGGGTTCGGCGGTTGCGTAAAAAGTTAAAACAAACATTTGGGGACTTGGGAAAGAGTAAAGGGGTTCCCCCCCCCCCCCCCCCCCAAAAAAACCCCCCCCCCCAAAAAAAAACCCCCCCCCCCCCCCCCCCAAAAAAAAAACCCCCCCCCCCCCCCCCCCCCCCCCCCCCCCTAAACCCCCCGCCCCCCCCCCCCCCCCAAAAACCCCCCCCCCCCCCCCTCCCCCCCCCCCCCCCCCCCCCCCCCCCCCCCCCCCCCCCCCCCCCCCCCCCCCCCCCCCAAAAAAAAAAACCCCCCCCCCTAAAAAAACCCCCCCCCCCCCCCCCCCCCCCCCCCCCCCCAAAAAATCCCCCCCCTACCCCACCCCCCCCCCCCCCCCCCCCCAAAAAAAACCCCCCCACCCCCCCCAAAACCCCCCCCCCCCCCCCCCCCCCCCCCCCCCCCCCCCCCCCTCCCCCCCCCCCCCCCCAAAAAAAAAAAAACCCCCCCCCCCCCCCCCCCCCCCCCCCCCAAAAAACCCCCCCCCCCCCCCCCCCCCCCCCCCCCCCCCCCCCCCCCCCCCCCCACCCCCCCCCCCTTCCCCCCCCCCCCCCCCCCCAAAAGAACCCCCCCCCCCCCCCCCCCCGCCCCCCCCCCCCCCCCCCCCCCCCCCAAACCCCCCCCCCCCCCCCCCCAACCCCCCCCCCCCCCCCCCCCCCCCCCCCCCCCCCCCCAAACCCCCCCCCCCCCTCCCCCCCCCCCCAACCCCCCCCCCCCAAAAACCCCCCCCCCCCCCCCCCCCCCCCCCCCCCCAAAAAAAACCATTTGAAACTTTAAATTGAATTGTTTTTTTTTTGGTCCCAATTTTTTTTTTTTTTTTTTTTGGGGGGGGGGGGGTTTTGGGGGGGGGGGGTTTTTATAAAAGAAAGGAAATTTTAAAAGGTTTTTTTTTTAGGTTTTGGGGGGGGTTTTTTTTTTTTGGAAAGGGGTTTTTAATGGGGTTATTTTTAAGGGGTAAAAGAATTTAAAAGGAGGAATATTTTATTCCCCTTTTTTAAAAGATAGGATAAGATTTTGGGTTTTTTAAAGGGGGGGGTGGAAGGGGATTTTGTTTTGATTTTAATTGGGTTTTTGGGGGGGGAATTTTTTCGTTGGTTTTTTTTTATTTTTGTGTTTTAAAAGGGCTTTTTTAAAAATTTCCGATTACTTTTGGGGGGATAGACTGTTGTTTGGGGGGCTTGATTTTTTCTGTCTATATTCAGTTTTTTTGGGGTTTTATGGGGTGGGGGGGCCCCCTGGGGGGGGGGGGTTTTGGGGTTTTTTTTTTGGTTGGTTTTGGGGTCTGGGCCTTCCCCTTTTCTTATCTTCTTTTCTGTACGTCCCCGCGTCCCTTTTTTCGGGGTCGGGGGGCTTGTTTTCCCCCCCCCCCCCCCCCCCCTCCCCCCCCCTTTTTTTCCCCCCCCTTTCCCTTTTTTTTTTTTTTTTCTTCTTTTTTTAAAAATTTTTTTTTTGTTTTTGTCTTGTCTTGTTTTTTTTTTTTCTTTTG
>JASPKP010001165.1:0-2500 GCA_030674155.1 Stramonita haemastoma
TTATCCCTGAAAAGGGCGGGGACTGGATGTAAAAACGCACACGAGTGCTTATCTATTATCCTCGAAGAAAAGAATTTTGCCTTGCCTTGCCTTGCCTTGCCTTGCCTTGCCTTGCCTTGCCTTGCCTTGCCTTCTCTCTCTCTCTCTCTCTCTCTCTCTCTCTCTCTCTCTCATCTCTCTCTCTCTCTCTCTCTCTCTCTCTCTCTCTCTCTCTCTCTCTCTTCTCTCTCTCTCTTCTCTCTCTCTCTCTCTCCTCTCTCTCTCTCTCTCTCTCTCTCTCTCTCTCTCTCTCTCTCTCTCTCTCCTCGTACAAGCTCTGTACAAAGATCCAATTCATCCAAGTTTCAAGGGAACAGCCCGCCTGGCAATAAACTTTAAACAAATTCTCCCCCAGCCTTCACATTTTCCATCACAAGAATCCACTGACAGCACAGGGCCTATTAGTAAAACAAAGATATAATTTTCGTAACCATCCTTTTGTTAATGGAAACACCAGACTCAGGAACAATCCCGACAACAGAACTGCATTAAACAGTCTAAACAATGTCAGAGTATCACAGGTGCCACTCACATCAATGGATGACTTTCCACCATTGACCTCAGAAAGAAGTGACCAGGTGACACAGAGCAAAGCTGGTCACCCTCTAGATTTCACACAAAGGTCTAGAGCTCCGGAATCCACTGGGGGTGTGACACTCTCAGAAGGAAGAGGTCAACCCCAGACTGGTGGAGACTCACGACCACTCTTCCCACTTCCCCAATTTTCCTCATATTTCCCTCCTCCATTTCCGAACCCTAGCTACATGGCTCCAGAGGCCCCTTATCCCAGACTCCCTTACCACTTTCCTCAGTATGATGTTCACAGCAGAGAAATCTTGCAGAGACATGGTAATTTTCCCGTGGGGTTTGCTTCTCCTGGGATGAACCCTCCTCCGCTGTACAGCTCTGATCCACGGGCCTGGGTTCCTCCTCATCCTGCTGGCCAATACAGCCAGCAGCTAGTGGACCTTGCCACACAGCTGGCAGCTCAGCAAGGTCATAGACAACCTGTCAATTGGTAACCTTTAGTGCCTCAAAAAATCACTGTGTGTGTGTGTGCGTGTGTGCGTGCGTGCTTGTGTGCGTGCGTGAGTGCATGACATGCATGTGTGTTAGAGAGGTGTGTATTGTTATGCAGGCCACATGACTACGCGGACTGGGGGGCTGGGGATGAAAAGCTGCAGAACCTATACAGTTTTGTCCTTTGACATACACTCTGCCACAACTCATTGTGTGTGGTGGCAAATCATTTAAGCTCTTTCTTTTTGTATCTGAGTCGTGTTTGTTCCTTTTCTATTAATACATATTGTATTCATTCTACTTACATTGTCTTTTCCCTTTCTACATTCTTCATTGGTTTTTGTGATCGTTTGTTTGTTTTTTTCTTCTTCATCTGTTTTTAGGGATTTGTGCATGCGTGAGGTTGTGAAAAGTCTGCCTGTGACGACAATTGAGACTTGTAAATCTATATGCCTGTGTATATGCGTTTGTCTGTGTTGGACAAGAAAGTAATATAGCAATAATATGTCATATCATCTTAATGCACGAAAGTGGCTGACCAAATTTGGCTTTAAAGCAGGTTATCTCAATGCTTGTCACCTGCTTAACAAATTATCTGATATACCTCCCATCCTTTCCAATGCCGACAATTGTTTTCATGTCTTTTGTTTTTCAGAATCTCGTTTGTCTGATGTAGTTTCAAATGATACTGTTTCTATTCCAGGATTTAATACAATTAGAAGGGATGCAAAAGCAAGATTAGAAACAGGACTAATAGCATATGTGCATCAGTCTATAAACTACAAGCAGATTAGTCATTTTGATAAGTATGGAATTGAATGTGTATGGCTGCAAATCCATTTGAAAGGATCAAAACCAATGCTGGTTGGTTTCTTATACAGAAACCCAGATGAGCGCACAGAGTGGTTTGATCGTTTTGAACAAATGATGGACGACGTTTCGAGCCATTCAACTGAAATAATCTTGCTAGGTGATTTTAATATTGATTTATGTAAGCCTCACAGCAAATGGAAAAACCTATATGAATCATACAACCTTTCACAATTAATTAACACCCCAACAAGGAAAATGTTGTCTTCTGAAACATTAATCGATCATATCTATGTAACTAACCCAACTAACATAATAGAAACATCTGTGCCTGTGTTTGGACTTAGTGATCATTTTCCTGTTTGCTTAACCTGGTCCAAAAAGGGCGCCAAAATTCCCATATGTCGACACAAATGTGTTTCTTTTAGAAGTTATAAATCGTTTCATACTGAAGAGTTTCTGTCTGATTTATGTATGGCTAATTTTTCTAAGGTGTATCAACAGAATGATCCAAATGAAGCTCTGGCTGTTTGGTACAAAACTTTTCTGTCTGTCTATGACAAGCACGCACCACTCAAAATAAAACGTGTTAAATTCAAAGAAAAACCACCTTGGCTAACTGACGAAATAA
>JASPKP010001165.1:15000-25000 GCA_030674155.1 Stramonita haemastoma
TTGGGGACAACGACACACTTGGGGCTCTAGAAGGCTCCCCCTCATCTGTCGAAGCCTCATCTGTAGAGAGTTGGGTGGATCTGGGTGGATTAAGGCCACCCGGATTGACCTCCCTGGCCTCCCAGATAACTTGGGCCTTTTTCATGATAGTGTCAAAGCCGTCTGGATCGTGGCACCGGACTTCCATTGCCAACTGATCAGTGATCCCACAGTAGAACTGCTCTGTGAGGATCAACTCTCTCAGATCCTTTCCAGAAAGCTTCACCCATAGGTTGAGGACACGTCTCAGGCGCTCACCAAAATCAAAGAAAGACTCATCGTCCTCCCTACAAGCTTCGCGGAATTTGCGCCGATACGCCTCAGGGGTGAGATGGAACTTCCGTCTGAGAGCGTCTAAAAGTTCCTGGAAAGATGCCCCTGAATGGAGGGCATTGAAAGCCTCCCTGGCTTTGCCAGTCAAGGAATTGGCCATGTAGGCCTTCTTTTGCTGATCATTGAGCCCACCCACCTCAGCTGCGGAGACAAAATGATCTATGAAATCATCAATGTCATCTCCATCCTGCAGCTGAGGGAATTTCAGAGATGGAAGCTTAATGCCAGTCCCTGAAACCTGACTGGCCTGCTGCAGTGCTTTGGAGCTCTGAGCAATCTGTTGCCTAAGAAGCTCAAACTCTTCCTGCCAAATGCGCTCCCTTCTTTCTTCCTCCTCCTGACGGATACGTTCTTTCCTTTCTTCCTCTTCGCGACGAATGCACTCTTTCCTTTCTTCTTCCTCGCGACGGACACGCACTCTCCGCTCTTCTGCCTCTTTCCTCTCTCGTAATTCCTCGCGATGGAGGCGCTCCCGTCTCTCTTCTGCCTCCTTCCTTTGCCGCAATTCCTCGCGATGGAGGCGTTCCCGAGCCTCCAGGTCCTCGCGACGGACGCGCTCTTTCCTTTCTTCTTCACGACGGTCGCGTTCTTTCTTTTCTTCCTCGCGACGGACGCGCTCTTTCCGCTCTTCTTCCTCGCGACGGACGCGCTCTTTCCGCTCTTCTTCCTCGCGACGGACGCGCTCTTTCCGCACTTCTTCCTCGCGACGGACGCGCTCTTTCTTTTCTTCCTCGCGACGGACGCGCTCTTTCTCCTCTTCTTCGTTACGCTCCCTCAACCACAGAAGCAACGCTTCCATTCCCACAGGTTGAGACGGAGTAGAGGCAACATACGGAGGTGAGGCAGGCTCTCTCACCTCAGAGGGATGCTGAGCAAACCCTCCCCCTAGCCTAGACCTACTAGGAGTTCTCAGGGGCTGTGCCCCTGCACCCTTCCCTCTGGAAGTGGAAACCGATGTCAGTGAAGCGGATGTCATACGCTTTCCTCCTGACATAGAAGTCGTCACGGTGGTAGTGGTGGGAGTGCCGGTGGTGACAAACGCGAGTGCAACATTCCGAGGAGAACTAAACCCCCTATCCCAGGGAGCATTCCCCCTGTCCTGCGTGCCACTGCTCTGGTCACTGGACCCTGGGAGCCCTTCAGGACTCGCTGATCCCTAACATTGCCCACGCCCTTCTGTTTCTCAGCCATGGCAATTCTCTCCCTAGCCGACCAGTACCACAATAAATGGGTTCGAATCCAGTCCTACTCGGGCTACGCACCAAATGACCCCAACCAAGGGAAACAAATGGCTTTACCCGCGTACCACGCACACGAGTAGGACTCGAACTAAGGAACAGAAGTAAGGCAACGAACGCGACGCGACGGATCGGAAAAAGATGGGACCGCAACCAACCCGCGCGTGCAAGCACTCGATCACCCAGTAATTGTTTAACTACCTACTTCTGTAACCCTACCACCGCTAATTTCCCCACAACCAAATAATAACTACAAGTATTCACAATGACAACAACCTAAGACACTAAGAAGAAAAGACTAGTAGAAAGGGGCAAAGACAAAACAGCCTATTGGTGTGCCCGAGAGAAAGCTGCAATGCCACACTGCACTTTTAATTCCGATCCCGGACGAGCCCCAAAATTGTCACAACACAAAATCCCCAGCGCCCAAAAAGGACGAGGTTAGATTTTCTGCTGCAACTAGCTCGTTAAAATTCGTCCGGAAAAGGGGTGGCGGTCACAGCAATCTCTCAAAGCACACTCAAAAGGCAAAAATAAACATTTACAAACAAGACGCTTTATTTCACTTTCATACACATTTAAACAATTCTAAGCTAACATGCCCCTTTTCCCCCCTCCGCCCTTCCTAACACCCCTAACCCCCTACACAAATATATGTAAAGAAGAAAAAGAAATAAATGAAAATAATACTCTCTCACACACACATTCTCACAGTCAGTTCACAGTGGGGGAAAAGGCATCAGGACGGGAAACGTGGGGGGACACTCAACTTTGGAAAATGTCACAGTGCTGACACTGAGGCGCTGGACGCGTTGGACGTCAGTGTCCAGCTCAGGCTCGCAGCATGCTGTGTTAAGTTCCCGCTCCACTCGTCATCCTCTCTGCTGAGATGGCCCGGAGAGGTCTGCTGGAACGCGGGTGCGGTGTTCTGTCCGACACACTGTCTAGACCCGAGGTCTGTCCCACCCGACATTCAGTCCCGTCTGCCCAAAACACAAACGGCCCCTGCTGCCGCCTGCCCACACATAAACAACAACAAGCTGTGGCCAGGAATTAATATTTGGTCACATAATGAGTGTCAACCCCCTCCATCCCTTGCCTTCCCCCACCTTAACAAACCACAACAATTTCCATCATAACAATTTCCATAGTAACTCCTCCATGAGGTTACGACTATCAATCACTTCAAATAAGATGTCACACCGACATACAAATAAACACGACATAACCTCTGACTGCAACATATATTCCCACAGTCAGAGGAACAGGACGGATTACTGGGGATAGTGCTTCAATCAGACGACGCCGGTGAACCTGCGGTCCCCTCCAGTTTCAATCCACCGCGACGGCCCGAAAACCCCAGAATCATAAAAAGAAACAAAAGAATGAAGTACTGAAAATAAAGTCTTGGAACCAAATGGAATCTGCGTGTTCGGAAAACCTATCTTCTCTCTTCCCCCACCAAGGCAGAGTTCGAGAGAAGAAACTATTGGAACCCAAACATAAAGTGGTGAAGTCGTGGGTTCGAAACCCCGGTGCAACACCCACTCACTCCAGTCGGCGGAATGAGTAAATAATTTAAACAAATAAGTTGCATGCATCCGAAAAAATGTTGGACACTTCCAAGTGTCAAAACCAAATAAAATAAATTCGATTTCTGCCACACGTTACATACCTCAAACAGCTCGTGTGGATAACGTCTTGTGCCGATCGCGGCACCACCACTCCTGCGTCGGCAAGGAGGTCTGTCCCTGCACCTTGGCTACCGAGCACAAGGTGTCCCCGGGGTGACATCACGACAGGCAATATATATGCCGGCTATCACCTGAACTCAGGTGAGCTCTCACCCCGGTTTCGGCGGAAAACCCCGCCACGCACGGGCACCTCGTACGCGGCCACTCAGGGAGTTTTACGCATGGCTACACAACATGTTACATAAAAATCCCATGCGCACGCTAGCCTGCGCTCAGGGGTATGGATAACAAAAAAAACTAAAGTGGGGAGGGTGGAAAAGAAAAATGGTGTGGAGGTAAAGGACCTCCCGTCAGTCCCCTTAAAACCACACCTCTCCCTCCGTGTCCAGGGCGCTAGTCCTTCACCCTGGCGGTCAGGAGAGGTGTAAGTGGGGTGGTGAAGGGGTGTGAGGATTCGATCCTGGGTCGATTCGTGACAAATCCCCCACCAAAAGTGAGGGTCGCCAGAACCTCACCCCAGGTCGATCCTCCGCCGCTTCCCATAGGAGTGACCGTCATTACCAGGCCCAGCACCGGCATCTCACCCACCTGAGGGTCTATGCCAGTTGTGTAGGCAAAGCCATGACAGCCAATCCCTCCCATACCTTTCCCGGATTTTCAGCCCTCTTAATGGATGACGCCACCTGGCGTGGAGCTTCCGGGGAGATAGGGAACTGGGAAAAGATACAGGCCTACCAAGGGAAGCTACCGGCTCTCCCATGGGCCCGCCTGCAACAGAACTGACCCCAGGGTGGACTAGTACCCTTTAGTGGGGTCAAAAGGTCGGAGGGTGCGACAAAGCCCTCCTGAAGGGGAGTGTCTCAAGTTGAGGGGAATGGTAATATTCGGTTTAAGGTCTCTTACTGGTAATGGGGAGGGTCCAGTTCCCTATGCTTCACTATAGCAACCCCCTAAGTCTATGTGTGAGTAAGCAGGAGAGCTCACACTCCCTATGGCTCACTATGCCTACCTGCGTCACATTTCGAGGAGTCATCTCCAGCAGACATCCTACTGAGGTAGTCTCCTCCCACGTTGTCTACTCCGTTGATAGATCGGAGGCTGAATGAGTGAGGCCAAAGCCCGACGGTCCATCCCAGGTATTGGCGGCCTACTGGGCAGAAACGATGGGAACACTGGAGTGGATTGTGTTCGCCATCCCGAGATGCCCGCCGCGCCTTTCTCAACAGAGGATAGGATGGGACCCATCAGGCCAGCACTCACCATCTCACGTAGGATAGTTGCTGGGGGTACTGACCCTAAAGAAATCTTGCTGCCTTTCGCTCTGGGTATAGCCTTCTGGCAGACCACGCAAGAGCGGCAATAATTCCTGACATCCCTGGTCATACCTGGCCAGGCAAACTGCTGCCATAGAAGCTTCAGAGTGCGCCTTGCACCCAGGTGTCCTGCTGTGGGGGTGACATGAATCGCTCTGAGTGCTGTGTCTCTCAAGCACTGAGGCACCAGAAGTTGCCTCTGTCTGAGGAGTCCCTTGTGGAAGATGCGGGTAAGGACTCCCTTGGATACAACATATTGTACCGCAGGGCCCGCCTTCTGATCCTCAGCTGCTTGTACCCTGGCCCACAGAGTCTTCAGTGAGGGGTCCCCTTTCTGAAGATTGATAAGGGTCTTCCTGTCGACCTTGAGGTCGACCCCCTCCTGATTCAGCACTCTGGTTGGATTGAATGGGGATCCATCCTTAGCTGCTGCTTTTGTTGTGGCCACTCCCGCTATAACGGCTGGAAGCTCACTATCCCCATCACAAGAAGAGCCAGCTGCAGATATGTTCAAATCCCCACTAGTGACAGAACTTGGCCTCCTCCTGGGCTTAGTGGTAGCTGGACAACGTTTGGCACGGTGGCCCATTTTACCACACTTGAAACAGCCCCGTTCCTTCAAGGCACGTGCCCTCACTTCATTTGTTGGGGACAACGACACACTTGGGGCTCTAGAAGGCTCCCCCTCATCTGTCGAAGCCTCATCTGTAGAGAGTTGGGTGGATCTGGGTGGATTAAGGCCACCCGGATTGACCTCCCTGGCCTCCCAGATAACTTGGGCCTTTTTCATGATAGTGTCAAAGCCGTCTGGATCGTGGCACCGGACTTCCATTGCCAACTGATCAGTGATCCCACAGTAGAACTGCTCTGTGAGGATCAACTCTCTCAGATCCTTTCCAGAAAGCTTCACCCATAGGTTGAGGACACGTCTCAGGCGCTCACCAAAATCAAAGAAAGACTCATCGTCCTCCCTACAAGCTTCGCGGAATTTGCGCCGATACGCCTCAGGGGTGAGATGGAACTTCCGTCTGAGAGCGTCTAAAAGTTCCTGGAAAGATGCCCCTGAATGGAGGGCATTGAAAGCCTCCCTGGCTTTGCCAGTCAAGGAATTGGCCATGTAGGCCTTCTTTTGCTGATCATTGAGCCCACCCACCTCAGCTGCGGAGACAAAATGATCTATGAAATCATCAATGTCATCTCCATCCTGCAGCTGAGGGAATTTCAGAGATGGAAGCTTAATGCCAGTCCCTGAAACCTGACTGGCCTGCTGCAGTGCTTTGGAGCTCTGAGCAATCTGTTGCCTAAGAAGCTCAAACTCTTCCTGCCAAATGCGCTCCCTTCTTTCTTCCTCCTCCTGACGGATACGTTCTTTCCTTTCTTCCTCTTCGCGACGAATGCACTCTTTCCTTTCTTCTTCCTCGCGACGGACACGCACTCTCCGCTCTTCTGCCTCTTTCCTCTCTCGTAATTCCTCGCGATGGAGGCGCTCCCGTCTCTCTTCTGCCTCCTTCCTTTGCCGCAATTCCTCGCGATGGAGGCGTTCCCGAGCCTCCAGGTCCTCGCGACGGACGCGCTCTTTCCTTTCTTCTTCACGACGGTCGCGTTCTTTCTTTTCTTCCTCGCGACGGACGCGCTCTTTCCGCTCTTCTTCCTCGCGACGGACGCGCTCTTTCCGCTCTTCTTCCTCGCGACGGACGCGCTCTTTCCGCACTTCTTCCTCGCGACGGACGCGCTCTTTCTTTTCTTCCTCGCGACGGACGCGCTCTTTCTCCTCTTCTTCGTTACGCTCCCTCAACCACAGAAGCAACGCTTCCATTCCCACAGGTTGAGACGGAGTAGAGGCAACATACGGAGGTGAGGCAGGCTCTCTCACCTCAGAGGGATGCTGAGCAAACCCTCCCCCTAGCCTAGACCTACTAGGAGTTCTCAGGGGCTGTGCCCCTGCACCCTTCCCTCTGGAAGTGGAAACCGATGTCAGTGAAGCGGATGTCATACGCTTTCCTCCTGACATAGAAGTCGTCACGGTGGTAGTGGTGGGAGTGCCGGTGGTGACAAACGCGAGTGCAACATTCCGAGGAGAACTAACACCCCCTATCCCAGGGAGCATTCCCCCTGTCCTGCGTGCCACTGCTCTGGTCACTGGACCCTGGGAGCCCTTCAGGACTCGCTGATCCCTAACATTGCCCACGCCCTTCTGTTTCTCAGCCATGGCAATTCTCTCCCTAGCCGACCAGTACCACAATAAATGGGTTCGAATCCAGTCCTACTCGGGCTACGCACCAAATGACCCCAACCAAGGGAAACAAATGGCTTTACCCGCGTACCACGCACACGAGTAGGACTCGAACTAAGGAACAGAAGTAAGGCAACGAACGCGACGCGACGGATCGGAAAAAGATGGGACCGCAACCAACCCGCGCGTGCAAGCACTCGATCACCCAGTAATTGTTTAACTACCTACTTCTGTAACCCTACCACCGCTAATTTCCCCACAACCAAATAATAACTACAAGTATTCACAATGACAACAACCTAAGACACTAAGAAGAAAAGACTAGTAGAAAGGGGCAAAGACAAAACAGCCTATTGGTGTGCCCGAGAGAAAGCTGCAATGCCACACTGCACTTTTAATTCCGATCCCGGACGAGCCCCCAAAATTGTCACAACACAAAATCCCCAGCGCCCAAAAAGGACGAGGTTAGATTTTCTGCTGCAACTAGCTCGTTAAAATTCGTCCGGAAAAGGGGTGGCGGTCACAGCAATCTCTCAAAGCACACTCAAAAGGCAAAAATAAACATTTACAAACAAGACGCTTTATTTCACTTTCATACACATTTAAACAATTCTAAGCTAACATGCCCCTTTTCCCCCCTCCGCCCTTCCTAACACCCCTAACCCCCTACACAAATATATGTAAAGAAGAAAAAGAAATAAATGAAAATAATACTCTCTCACACACACATTCTCACAGTCAGTTCACAGTGGGGGAAAAGGCATCAGGACGGGAAACGTGGGGGACACTCAACTTTGGAAAATGTCACAGTGCTGACACTGAGGCGCTGGACGCGTTGGACGTCAGTGTCCAGCTCAGGCTCGCAGCATGCTGTGTTAAGTTCCCGCTCCACTCGTCATCCTCTCTGCTGAGATGGCCCGGAGAGGTCTGCTGGAACGCGGGTGCGGTGTTCTGTCCGACACACTGTCTAGACCCGAGGTCTGTCCCACCCGACATTCAGTCCCGTCTGCCCAAAACACAAACGGCCCCTGCTGCCGCCTGCCCACACATAAACAACAACAAGCTGTGGCCAGGAATTAATATTTGGTCACATAATGAGTGTCAACCCCCCTCCATCCCTTGCCTTCCCCCACCTTAACAAACCACAACAATTTCCATCATAACAATTTCCATAGTAACTCCTCCATGAGGTTACGACTATCAATCACTTCAAATAAGATGTCACACCGACATACAAATAAACACGACATAACCTCTGACTGCAACATATATTCCCACAGTCAGAGGAACAGGACGGATTACTGGGGATAGTGCTTCAATCAGACGACGCCGGTGAACCTGCGGTCCCCTCCAGTTTCAATCCACCGCGACGGCCCGAAAACCCCAGAATCATAAAAAGAAACAAAAGAATGAAGTACTGAAAATAAAGTCTTGGAACCAAATGGAATCTGCGTGTTCGGAAAACCTATCTTCTCTCTTCCCCCACCAAGGCAGAGTTCGAGAGAAGAAACTATTGGAACCCAAACATAAAGTGGTGAAGTCGTGGGTTCGAAACCCCGGTGCAACACCCACTCACTCCAGTCGGCGGAATGAGTAAATAATTTAAACAAATAAGTTGCATGCATCCGAAAAAATGTTGGACACTTCCAAGTGTCAAAACCAAATAAAATAAATTCGATTTCTGCCACACGTTACATACCTCAAACAGCTCGTGTGGATAACGTCTTGTGCCGATCGCGGCACCACCACTCCTGCGTCGGCAAGGAGGTCTGTCCCTGCACCTTGGCTACCGAGCACAAGGTGTCCCCGGGGTGACATCACGACAGGCAATATATATGCCGGCTATCACCTGAACTCAGGTGAGCTCTCACCCCGGTTTCGGCGGAAAACCCCGCCACGCACGGGCACCTCGTACGCGGCCACTCAGGGAGTTTTACGCATGGCTACACAACATGTTACATAAAAATCCCATGCGCACGCTAGCCTGCGCTCAGGGGTATGGATAACAAAAAAAACTAAAGTGGGGAGGGTGGAAAAGAAAAATGGTGTGGAGGTAAAGGACCTCCCGTCAGTCCCCTTAAAACCACACCTCTCCCTCCGTGTCCAGGGCGCTAGTCCTTCACCCTGGCGGTCAGGAGAGGTGTAAGTGGGGTGGTGAAGGGGTGTGAGGATTCGATCCTGGGTCGATTCGTGACAATCTATCTATCTTTCCCTTAGTCTGGTAACCGTGGGGGCACCCATGAAGACTTGACAACCAGTTCCTTCCATTCCTCTCTCTGTTCTGAAAAAAACAATACAACCCAATATAACCCAACCCAACCCAACCCAACCCAACCCAATACAACACAATACAACACAATACAACACTATACAATACTATACAATACGATACGATACGATACGATACGATACAATACGATACGATACGATACGATACGATACGATACGATACGATACGATACGATACAATACAATACAATACAATACAATACAATACAGTACAATACAGTACAGTACAATACAGTACAGTACAATACAGTACAGTACAGTATACCGGTGTAAAAGCAGAATCAGACTAAAGACTTCTTCTTTTTCTTCTGCGCTCCATATTCGTTGAGTGGTATTCAAGACTGATGAACAAGAAGACACAGCAACAACAGCAGCTGCAACAACATCACCACCACAAACAACAGAAAGAACACCAGCAACAGTAACAACAACAGCAACAACAGCAACAGCAGCAGCAGCAACAACAATAATAGTAACGACAACAACAGCAACAACAACAGCAACAGCAGCAGCAGCAACAACAACAACAACAGCAACAACAGCAACAACAACAACATAAACGTTACCATTTTTTCAGGAACTTTTCATACAATGGGAGACAACCATAAAAAGTTTATCGCTGAAGTGACAGTTGTTTCCCTTTGACTGAAGCACGCGTCCCTGCAGCCTCCTATTAAAATTTGTGAATTTTTTTTTTTTTTTTAATTTCGGGAATAATGAAATAAGCACTCATGTGCTATTTTTACATCCAGTCCCCGTGTGTATGCAGTTTTGTAGATTCTGTCATCCGTTCCCATCGGCACACAATGGCCATACTCTTCCGAAAAGCAGAACAGGTTTTTAACGCGTGCGCAAGATGTT
>JASPKP010001166.1:0-7500 GCA_030674155.1 Stramonita haemastoma
GCTAAGTGTTTTAGTGCTATTTGCTTATTTACAATTTTGAGCAGGTTGATACTCTTTCTGGCTTTATTAGCTATATACTCAATGTGGGAATTCCAGGTGAGTTTGGAGGTAATGATAACCGGAGGAATTTTACAGATTGCTGATATTTGATGAATTTATTTTCTAATTTAAATTCTGGGAGATCATTAGGATTACTACCGTTATTAAAGAGAACAGTGTGTTTGTGTGTTGTGTGTGTTGTGTGTGTGTGTGTGTGTGTGTGTGTGTGTGTGTGTGTGTGTGTTGTGTGTGTGTGTGTTTAAATGCAAGTATGCATACGTGTGCTTGAGTATACATGCATACTCTGTGTGTGTGTGTGTGTGTGTGTGTGTGTGTGTGTGTGTGTGTGTGTGTGTGTGTGTGTGTGTGTTGGGGGGGGGGGAGGGGTAAATGCTTGTATGCATGTGTGTGCTTGAGTATCACATTATGAATGCATACACTGTGTTCCTTTGGGTGCAAGAGACACTGACACTGACAGTTTTATTGTCCATACAGCATTACACAGAGAGAGAGAGAGGAGAGAGAGAGAGAGAGGAGAGAGAGAGAGAGAGAGAGAGAGAGAGAGAGAGGGGGGGGGGGGACAATATTTATAATCATTAAAGTTTTTAAGCCATTGTGCACTGATCCACATAAAACAATGCCCTGCATGACCAATTTACAATGCCACAGAATGGAGCACAATGTTGTTTTTTCTCCTTTATATGGACAATCTCTAGCAAACACTAGCTATTCCATAGTCAGACTGGCACGAAAACAGCCTCCACTGTTTGTCACAGGAATGACTTCCACCAACTTCCAATTCTGTGGTGTGTATGGGTATTATTTTATTATTATTATTTTTTAATTCTATTCTTTTATTTCGAGGATAATGGAATAATAAAATTGTGTGCTTTTTTTTACATCCAGTCCCTGTGTGTATGTAGTTAAAATTGTACTTTTTTTTCATCCCTTCCCACGCACAATGGCCTACTCTTCCGAAAAGTGGAACAGGTTTTAACATGGGCGTAAGATGTTCTGCATCGAAGGACTTTTGGGGGACTTGGAGTGATGGAATTGGGGTAGGCTTTGTATGTCTTCCCTTTTGAAAGCTGGTCAGTTTGGCAAGTTCTTGGGCAGCAGGCTGTCTTGCTTTTGGGTGATGAACCAGTATGTGCACTCTCACCATCCAGAGAGACACAATGCCAATGGGAATTTTTATCCAGGAAGGCCATTGGCCCATTCTGGAGGGCCTGTACAACATTGTTATATCAGAATGAATGACAATCATTTTACAAAAGAAATCAAATTTTTCATGAAACAAAACAGTTATATAATCTTAACATATGGCTATATATAACAGATATAATTGGGCCTTGTCAGTGCTTCGAGTGAAGGCTATGTGTAATAACAAATTCCTTACCGTAGTTTCATTGGAGCATGACAACAAAAGACGTAAATGCACACAGATTCCGGTAGTATTTTTTCTGCAATAATATTCTTCCCAAGGGCGTACCCTGGACATAAAAATATGAAGTGAATTTCGTCCTCCCTATCAGATCTTATAGGCTACACTGGACATAACAACCCACGTGTATTAGTTGTTTTACTGAATCTTACAGAATCTGTCATTATAGTATCAATATAGATGAAACTCCTAATCTGAATTTAGTTCAACCATTTCTTACAAATGTATTCAAGTTTATTTTCAAGTATGATTCCATTCAGTGATTGTGATTCAGCAGAGCATATGATTGAAATCTTTGGCTGGTTTGAAAGTGGTTATTCCATTCTTGCCATCTGCAGTCTACAATGCTCTGAAAGCTTTGATGAATGCTGATATAGATTCAAAAGCGCCAAATATTCGCAGGAACACCCCGACGACAGTGGAATGCTGGCACCAGCCTAGGGTGTGCCTCAGGAGGCCCTGTCCCCGTGGGGTGTTCCTCCTGAAGACTTTTTTTTTCCCTTTTAGGATCATACAAGGCTCGGAGAGAGAGTATTGCAAATACCCATCAGTGCAGCTGTTGCACTTAGTGCAGAAATTCTAATTTTACAAGGCTACACTTTAAAATCTTCTAATTCTACTCCTTGGTTATCCCAAACAAAAGGAAACCCAGTTCTGTCTAGCATTGTCCTTAGATCGGTGGTCTAGGTGGTCACGCGCCTTGCCTAGAAAGCAAAAAGTTCGGGTCGGAGTGTGCGGGTTCGTACCGTTTGGACCCAAAACTTTTTCCCCATCCATTAGACCATGAGTGGTGGTCTGGGTGCTAGTCTTTCGGATGAGACGATAAACCGAGGTCCCGTGTGTTACACATCACTATTTAGCGTACGTAAAAGAACCCACGGCAACAAGGGGGTTGTCCCTGGCAAAATTCTGTAGAAAAAAGCCACTCTGATAGGGAAACAAATACACTTGCATGCAGGAAAAAGAAAAAAAAAAAGGTAGGCACTGCACATGTGGCGACGCGCTCTCCCCGGGAGAGCAGCCCGAATTTCACGCAGAGAAATCTGCCGTGACATAAAGTGGTACACAATACAAAAAAAACAAAACAAAAATACTTGTGTGGCATATGTTAGTTTTCCCAGGGAGGGAGGGAGGAGAGAGAGAGAGAGAGAGAGAGAGAGAGAGAGAGAGAGAGAGAGAGAGAGAGAGAGAGAGAGAGAGAGAGAGAGAGCAGACAGACAGACAGACAGACAGACAGACAGACAGAGACAGACAGACAGACAGACAGACAGACAGACAGACAGACAGACACTGCCGCTGGTCATACAGCCTCCTCCCTGGATGCTGGACCTGTGGGTAGAAATAGCATTCCCACCTACTGGAAATTTTGAGCAAGGAATTCCCCCTTTTCTATCCCTCTCTTTCTTTCTTCCTTGTTCTATTTCTTCCTGCCACCTCCTTCTTGTCTATTCTCTGTCTTCTTGGTCCACTTTCCTGCCTTTTTTCGGACAGAAAACGATAACAATTCTCCCCTGTGCCCTGGTTTTGATGGCTGGGCCTGACTTATGAGTATACCTTGGAGGAGGGATGTCATTGCTGACAGTTTTTTCAATGCTAACAGCAACAATGCCAACTACATTTTGGTGTTTTATTCTTTGTTTTATTGTTTGTTTGTGTGTTTCATGTGTACACGCGCGTGAGTGCGCCCCTACGTGCGTGCGTGTGTGTCCTTGTGTGTGTGTGTGTGTGTGTGTGTGTGTGTGTGTGTGTGTGTGTGTGTGTGTGTGTGTGTGTGTGTGTGTGTGTGGTGAGAGAGAGAGAGAGAGAGAGAGAGAGAGAGAGAGAGAGGAGAGAGAGAGAGAGAGAGAGAGAGAGAGAGAGAGAGAGAGAGAGAGAGAGAGAGCATTCTTTGTTGCTTGCTTTATGCTTATAAGTATCATCTTCAAGGCTGCCGAAATCATGTTAGTATAATTTGATGATGAAATGATTTTTGTTCCTAGATAGATGGCTTGATGGAAAAAAAGGCAAATTAATGCTTAAAAATTCAATGTACCAATCTGGAAATAAAAACTTGACTTAACTTTGTCAGATGCTTTAACGGCAGGTGTAATATTTTCGCTCATATGACAATCAACAGTAGTTATTCTCTCAGGTTCATAAAAAAAGGAAGAAAATCTTTTTCTCCCCATTATAAGGGTTTTGGTTTTCATCTGTGGTGATATTTATAAAGCAATGTGCTAAGCAGTGTTTCATTCATAACAAATAACTATATTCCAGTTACAATATCCACACATGATGCTCTCTATGCAAACAACACATGTATCTGATATAGGCCTACTCATGACATCAACCTGAAAATAGATCTATACCCTATAACCGTTAGTGCCTACACAGGAAAATCATCAGTATCTTTATCATCTTTATCATCTTTATCATCATCACAATCATCTCTCTTTCTTTCCCTCTCCCTCTCCCTCCCTCTCTCTCTCTCTCTCTCACCCATCTTCCCTCTCACTCCCTCTCTCCACCCACCCCTAGGGGGGGGGGCGGATAGCCCTAGTGGACTAATCCACTCTCCCCAAAAGTCCTTCGGATGAGACTTTAAACCGAGGCCCCGTGTGCTAACGCACGCAGAACATCTTGCGCACACGTTAAATCCTGTTCCGCTTTTCGTAATGAGTAGGCCATCGTGTGCCGGTGGGAACAGATGACAATATTTACAAAACTGCATACACACGGGACCGGATGAAAAAAAGCACCTGATTGCTTATTCTGTTATCCTCGATATAAAAGAATAAATAAATAAATAAATAAATCTCTCTAACAGGGTCTTCCCCTCATGTTTTTCCTACTTTTCAACAGCCACCTTCATCTCCACCACCCTACCTAAATCTGTTGTGTGGGTGGGTACATGCGTGCGTGCATGTGCGGCGCGCGCGCGCGCGTGTGGTGTGTGCGTGTATGTGTGTTGTATTCTATTATTTGGAGTTATGTATGCGTGCGCGCATGGCGCGCGCGCATGTGTGTGTATGTGTGTGTGTGTTTGGCTGTGTTTTCTATTCTTTTATTTCGAGGATAATGGAATAAGCACTAACTACACTACAGAAAATTAGCAATGTGGCACCCCATCAATGCAAACCCAATTTGTACAGTCCCTTAGAACCTTGTTCAAAGAGTTGGTATGAATGGCAGGCAGATATTCAAATTGTTTTTAAAATCGGACACTCAAAATTAAAAAGGATATAGGCCTATGAATGTTAGATATTGTTCCGCGTACACAGTGCATAACGTTTGTAGTGTGTGTGTGCGCGTGCTGCATGCGTGCGTGTGCGCGCGCGCGCGCGCGCGCGCCCGTGTGTGTGTTGTGTGTGTGTGTGTGGTGTGTGTGTGTGTGTGTGTGTGTGTGTGTGTGTGTGTGTGTGTGTGTGTGTGTGCATTCGAATTTGTTAGGACTGTAAATTGTTGTTGATTGTGTGCTGTGTAGGTCGAATGCAAGTGCTTTGATTTGCTTTTACAAGATATAGGGTTATACAAATTCCATGTAGGCTATTTATTATTATTATTATTATTATTATTATTATTATTATTATTTTATTATTATTATTATTATTATTATCATTATTATTATTATTACTACTACTACAGTAGGCCTATATGTTTCTCACAAATTTTGTCGGGAATGCCTTTAACTTAAGTCTATTAATGAGACAAATAGTTGACCACACTTGAGAATTATCTACTCCAAAATGAGAAGAAAGAACATGAGTAAGCTTAGACAAGGTAGAAGAACTATATAGACAATATCCAGCGTCTTCCTGTTTTTTTTCTTGCGTGTTTCCAGCAGGCACTTTCAATCATGCTGTAACCTTCCTGTATAGAAATAGGAATTATATATCCATAATACAGGCACAATGTGAATATTTATTTTGCCGTTGCAGCTTTGTCAACTATAATATATATTGTGATGCATGGCACCCAACAAAAAGTGATGCCAGTACCTCCTAACATTAGAAAGTGTACATAATGATTTATTTCATTGATGAGACTATGTGTAATAACGGCCCTGAATTCTTTTGAGAATGAAAAGCTGACTTTGAATCATCACTGATCAAAAAAAGAATCTGATGTATGGTCCTAGGAAAATCAAATAAATAATTTCAAGCCAATAAAATAGCAGTCAACTGTGCCGTAAAGATTGGGTGATTCCTCCCAATATGATATATGTTTTCAACCTTTAAAGACGGAATAATAAAGGCTGCTCCTCCCTCATTGCTCTTGAGAAGGGACCCACCAGTATAGATTTTAAGATGTGAAGGATAATTAGTGATTATATGATCTTTTACAAAGGTGCTAATAATATTACTTCCTTTCTCCCTTTTAAAGCTAGAGTGATCAATGCCAAAATTAGCTCTTTGAGGTTCCCATGACGGATAGGGAGATAGATGAGTCATAAGTAAAAAGGTAAAGGTGTCCCCTAAGTTGCGTAACCTGTGTGGTCGTAGGGGAGCAAGTGTCAGAGGCCTCAGCTTCTCTAGGAGCCAGCATGTTGAGGGCGGTGCCCATCTCTCCCTCGCTGCTTTATCTTCCCTGACCCTGAGGCCAGGTACCCATTTACAGCTGGGTGAACTGCGGGACTGTACTGAAGCCAAGGCGCGCAAACGGTCACGCATCCATTTAATAATTATGCTCGACGCTGGTTAACATTGGCTGGGGAAAAGCGAGGGCTCTGACCACTGAGCTATCCCCTCCACAAATGAGGCATAAACTGTTTAATCTCTTTTGGATTAATTTCAGATTTGTCAAAAATTGCGGAAGTGAAAGGACGGATAGAAATAAGAGAAGATATGGTTTTAGCTCTGTTCGGAAAGTGATTGTGGGATCTTAGATTGATATCATTTTGAATATCATTTTCAACAGCTGAGCTTCGTATGACATACTTTGCTATTGTTAGTTCACGGTATTCATCTAGAGGTAAAATTCCCATTTCTGGTTATAAGTAGGCCTACATAAAGATGAAGCTAAGATGGTATACCCATTATCGAAAGCAGGAAAGCTTTACAATCTAAACATTAAAGTTTCTTTAGTAAATATTTTGGAGCACTAAAACACACTTCTTGCCCATTCGTCAGTAGGCTATAGAGCGAGAGTACTAACGATAGGTGTTTAGTTTAGAACTGCTGTATGTTGTGCCCATCACTGTTTGCTTAAAGCTTTTATGAAATTCAAATTTTCCTTGCTTTATCTAACAAGTATTCAATATGACGATTCCATGTTAGTTTTGATGTAAGATATACTCCTAAAAAATTTACGAAACATTTGTATTCAACACACACATCATTAATTTTGAAAATAGGAAGGGATTATGGACCAACTCCATTATTACAGAGTACAATGTTAAGTTTTAGTTGGTGACAACACTAATCCATTTTCAACCATATAGGCTAAGTGTTAAGCTTATTTAGTTCACAATGATATATTTTTCTAATGTAATTTTTTTAAGTTGCCTTTTTGGTGTTACCTTCTTCATCGTTGTTGTCATCTACATGCAAAGATCATCTGCATATTGAACAAGAATAACGTATCGGTCACTGATTTAGGAAGATCATAAAGTGAAATATTAAAGACATAAGGAGCAATGATACAGCCTTGAGGTATACCCATAGTAGGAAATCTCTGGGTAGAATACATGTGTCCTATTTTTACTCTTTTTACTTTTTTCTTTCTACAACTGAGAAAATTTCCAAAGTACGAGTAGAAGTGACTAGATAGATCGATATATAAGTTTGTATAGTAATCTAGTATGTCAGACCTGATTCTACGCTTTATCAATATAAAAATTCCAGTGCGCAGAATCATGTTTAATGTGCGTAGTTAACTTTATCTGGATGATCAACTACAGATCGGCCTTTTCAAAAACCTGCCTGATTAACTGGTTTCATTTTATTTTTATGGAATGATGTTCTAGTCTGTTAAAAAATGATCTTTTCCATAAGTTTTCCAGTGTGTGAAGTCAGTGCGATGGGTCTATAGCTTTTGAT
>JASPKP010001166.1:15000-31450 GCA_030674155.1 Stramonita haemastoma
ACGACAGCAGCAGAAGAAACATTAGGAAGAAGCAGAACAAAGAAACAACCCTGGGTGACAAATGAGGTTCTTGACCTCTGCGACAAAAGAAGAGAACTTAAGAAACAAAAGTTCACAAGTCAAGAAGCTTACAAGAAGTACATGGATAGCCACAGAGAAGTGAGGGAAAAGATGAGAGAAGCCAAAGAAGCGTGGATAGAAGAACAATGCAACAACATCGAAACTGGACTGGCCAAGGGAAACAGCAAAACAGCTTACGACACTTTGAAAGCACTAACGAAAACCACACGGCCTAAAGCCTCTGTTATTGAAGACAAAGAAAGAAATCTTTTAACGGAAAACAATGCCATCCTCCAACGGTGGACAGAATACTGTGAGGGATTGTATAACTACCCACTACGCCCAGATACCAACATAGTTTCTGACAAACCCCCTGAACACCAAGATAAAGACCCACCAATACTAAGGTGTGAAATAGATGCAGCTATTAAACAATTGAAGAAGGGGAAGTCCCCTGGAATCGATAACATCCCAGCTGAACTCATAAAAAATGGAGGGAATGAAACAGCAAGGCGATTCACAGAACTTTGTCAGAAGATCCACGACACCAAAGAATGGCCAAAAGAATGGACACAGTCTCTTGTAATACCCCTGCCAAAGAAAGGAAACCTCAAGCAATGCCAGAACTACAGAACCATCAGTCTCATAAGTCATCCTAGCAAGATCATGCTGCAGGTAGTCCTCAACAGACTGAAAAACCAAGCGGAAAAACTCCTGGCAGAAGAACAAGCGGGCTTTAGACCAAAACGCAGCACAATGGAACAAATTTTCAATCTGAGAATTCTGATAGAGAAGCATCTCCAACACCAAAAAGACTTGTACCACAATTTCATAGATTTCAAAAAGGCCTTTGACAGGGTATGGCATGACGGCCTCTGGCAAGTACTCAGGCACTTCAACATTGACAGCTGCCTAATTGAAGTCATCAAGGCTCTGTACGAGAACGCAAGAAGTGCAGTTTTCATGAACAATCACGTGGGCGAGTTCTTCAAGACCACGGTTGGGGTTCGCTAGGGCTGCCTTCTCTCACCTGTACTCTTCAACCTCTTCCTCGAAAACATCATGACAGAGACACTGCAAAACCACCACACTTCCATCTCCATTGGTGGAAGACCCTTTGCAACCTCAGATTTGCAGATGACATTGACCTCATGGGCAGCAGCAAACAAGAACTGCAAATCCTCACAGACAATTTAACAGATCGAGCGAGCGCATACGGCATGGAGGTTAGTACAGAGAAATCAAAGATCATGGTCAACAGCGCGAGCAATGACATCACGGAAATAAAGATGAATGGAGAAATACTAGAAGAGGTGAGCCAATTCAAATACTTAGGCTCCATCCTAACAAAAGATGGCACATCAAACAATGAAGTGAAAGCTCGCATTGCAACAGCAACATCTGCTCTAGTCAGACTCCAGAGGATCATCAGAAGCAACAACATCAGCTTCTGCACCAAATACCACCTTTACAAATCCCTCGTGATATCTATCCTCCTATATGGCTGTGAATCATGGACTCTGACAGCAGAGTTAGAGAGGAGAATCCAAGCATTCGAGAACAAGTGCCACAGAAGACTCCTCAGAATATCATACAAAGAACACAAGACCAATAACTATGTGAAAGAAGAAATCAAAAAGCGTGTGGGCCCCCAAGAGCCTTTGCTCTCCACCATAAAGAGGAGAAAGCTGATGTGGTTTGGTCACACCACAAGACACAACACCCTAGCAAAAACCATCCTGCAAGGAACAGTCGAGGGCAAGAGAAGAAGAGGCCGCCAAAAGAAATCATGGGTTGACAACATCAAAGACTGGACCGCCCAACCCCTGCAACATCTCCTACTAGCCACACAGGATCGTGAAGCATGGAAAAAGATCGCTGTTGCATCTTCTCTCATGTCCCCATTACGTCCTTTGGGACATGGGACTGAGTGAGTGAGTGAGTGAGTGAGGCCATCGTGTGCCGGTGGGAACAGATGACATTTACAAAACTGCATGCAAAACTGCGTAAAAAAACACAAAAGTGCTTATTCCATTATCCTCAATATAAAAGAATAAATCAAATCAAATCAAATCAAATCAAATCAAATCAAATCAAATCAAATCAAATCTCTCTCTCTCTCTCTTCTCTCTCTCTCTCTCTCTCTCTCTCTCTCTCTCTCCCATCTCCCTCCTCTCTTCTCCTCTCTCTATCAAATATACACATTCCCAACTCAACAGAAGAAGGTTACAGCTCATCATTTTCCCACAGGAATCAACACATGCAAACAGCACAGCTATCACAGAAAGAGACAATTACAATCATGGACACATTCTATTCGTACCTCGTTATAAAAAAACTTCAACACGTGTTCCCGAGCCAGGCTGCTGGAATCTCCATCATCCCCCCAATAGGACAGCACCCTCTAAAGAAAACTGTTAGCATTTCCAACATATCCCTAGCCAAAGTGTGTGATGCAGAAAACATCCCATTTGCAGATCACACTACCATATTTACAACCTCCAGTGGGGCCCCACACAAAGATCTTTATTCTGACCCTCTTCATCCCAGCCCCAAAGGTGCAGACAGGTTAGCTACAGCCTCAAATGTCGCCTGGCATAGTATTGCCTTGATTATTCTTGTTATTTTTGGTTGTTGTTTTTTTCTTTTTAAGCTTAATACTGCCTTATCTTATTTTATGTTTCGAAGTTTTCCTCATTTTTTTGTTTTTGTTTGGGTCCTTTCCAAAATCTCTCCTTTTTTCTATAATTATCTGAACCACATTGATTTTTGTTTCTCAAGAAGGCTGACAGTTATTTGACTGAGTTATTGTATCATTGTGTGTTATATGTAGAGTGATTTTGATTGTACTCCTTCTTAATTCATTCATCCCCTACCCCGAATCAAGTGCTAACAGATGCACCCCCCCCCCCCCTCATTAGTAATTTTCAACATATTTTCATTTTCCCCATTCACCAAATAAGGCAAATTTGCAACACATCATTAATTTCTCACCAAACTACCAATAACAGATGCATCCACTACATACTACCTGGGCCTCAAAGGATGGCTTACGAATTTGCCACATAAACATAAACCATGCAATTAACAATATCGAAGATATATCTACACTCATCACAAATCAAGGTAAACCATTTCACATACTAGGGCTTTCTGAGTCAAGGCTCTCAGAACATATAATGGACACTGACATACACATACCAGGTTATAAAATCTTGAGAAAAGATTCACAAAAGCGAAAAGAAACGGGTGTCTTAGTCTATATTAGCGAATCTGTAACATTCAAACGTCTCCCTGATCTAGAATGTCATGAAATCGAATCTATCTGGATTGAAGTTTCAGTAAAAGGTACACGGCCTGTTGTAATGGGGTTCTGTTACAGGAATCCAACAGAAAGAACAAATTGGTTAGACAAATTTGACTCCATGACGAATGACGTCCTACTTGAATCTCAGGAACTAATCTTACTGGGCGACTTCCATATTGACCTAACTAAAGTACATAATCAATGGACCCAAATTATGAATTCATTCAATCTTCACCAATTAGTTAAATCTCCCACCAGAGTCACATCAAATTCAAGCACACTAATTGACCATATCTATGTATCAAACCCTGAAAACATCATAGAAACATGTGTCCCTGTCTATAACTGCAGCGATCACTACCCAGTCTGTGCCACATGGTCAAAAAAAGGAACAAAAATTCCCAAACCTGGCCACAAAACTATAACCTATCGTTCTTTTGCAAAGTTTAATGAACAACTTTTTCTCCTAGAATTATGTAACTCCACACTCTCGGAAACATTCAACATTACTGATCCAGACTTAGCTATTGAGTTCTGGATAAAGACATTCACTGAAATCTATAACAAACATGCCCCACTAAAAACCATTAGGATCAAACACGTCCCCAAACCCCCTTGGCTCACAAAGGAACTAGAGGAAGCATGTTACCTTAGAGATTTCCTAAAAGAACACAAATATTATGAGGAGTCAAAAAAATTAAGAAACGCCATAATCTCACAAAAACGCCGTGAAAAAAAGAAATATTTCCAAGACTTACTATCTTACAAACAAAATTCAAAGACAGTATGGTGAGCTATAAATCAAATAACAAAAAATCAATCATCATCCAAATCAAATGTAATCAAAGACATCTCTGCTGAAAAACTTAACAACCACTTCATCAGTGTTTCTTCTAACATTATTAGCAATGATAACTCAGAATCCAATGACCTCAATAAATTAAAACAATACAGCCAAGATAAGCTTATACCTTCAAAACTTCACGTACCATTCATGTCTGTTTCAGAGGTCTATAACTATCTGACTCACCTCAAACAGTCAAGAATGCGTGGTCTGGATGAATTAGACAGCAAAATATCAAAATTATCAGCTCCAGTTATCACAGATACCCTAACATATATATACAACCTTTGCCTTGATAAGAACTATTTCCCGAATGCCTTCAAATGTGATAAAGTGATCCCCATCTACAAGTCTGGTGATACTTCAGATCCTTCAAACTATAGACCAACCTCTATTATATCTATCCTTTCAAAATCCCTGGAAAAACATATGAATAAACATTTAGTCCGTCATATAGAAATCAACAACTTACTTCATCCTAATCAGTCTGGATTTAGACAAAAACACTCATGCCATACAGCACTAACCAGTCTTGTTGACAATTGGCTATCAAAAATTAACAACAATAAATTTTGTGGAGTATTATTTGTTGATTTCAAAAAAGCATTTGATACAATTGACCACAAACTTCTCCTTAAAAAGCTAGAACTGTATAACATTTCTATAAACCCCCCAGGACTTCTAGATTCCTATCTTACAAACAGACAACAGTGTGTCTCGATAACTACATCAACATCCAAACTAAAGATCATTCATTATGGAATACCACAGGGATCTATATTGGGACCAATTCTCTTTTCATTATACATAAATGACTCCTTCTCCTACATATCAATTCCAAATGTGAACTATTTGCTGATGACACAACCATACATACAGTCATAACGACATTGACTATCTTGCAACCACATTACAAAAAAGTGCTGACGAACTTGTCAAATGGACAGAACAAAACCACATGTCTATTCATCCCCCAAAAACAAAATGTATGCTAATCACCACCAGACAAAAGCGAAAAAATTTATCACATAAACTGTTTTCAATATACATCAAAAAGGAACCAATTGAACAAACCTCTCACCACAAAGTACTAGGAGTGACAATCGATGAAAATCTCAGTTGGTTCTACCACATATCTCATCTATGCAAATACTTGTCCCAAAAAGTTTACCAGTTGACTAAAATCAAACACTTTCTTGACTTCCATTCAAGGAAACTGTTCTTTCAAGCTTATAATACAATCCTTAATAGACTATGCAGCAACCCTGTGGGATTCTGCCAGTACAAATACCATGAAACCATTACTCAGTCTGTATAAACGTGGTCTTAAACTGGTCCTTTTGAAGAAAACAACCTTGCTAGAAGCGGACTATACTCAGTTAAATATTATTCCCCTGCACCAAAGACTAAAATATTACAAAGGCATCATGATGTTTAAGATAATGACAGGAAATGTCCCCACACCCATAACAGATAAATTCCCAATAAATCATTCCAGAAATATGGAAAAGCCAAGTGTCCCAATCCCAAGAATAGACTTGTTCAAATCCAGTTTACTATACTCAGGCCCTACCCTGTGGAACTCCCTTCCTGATTCAATTAAACAACACCAATCATTAACAACCTTCAAAAATCATCTTCTAAACCACTTGATGCATCAAAAATAACAACCACACTCCCCCGTCTCTCCCCCTCTCTCCCCCCTCTCTACCACTGTGTTGTGTGTGTGTGTGTGTGTGTGTGTGTGTGTGTGTGTGTGTGTGTGTGTGTGTGTTTATTTTATTTATTTATTTATTCTTTTATATCGAGGATAACAGAATAAGCAATCATGTGCTTTTTTTCATCCGGTCCCCGTGTGTATGCAGTTTTGTAAATATTGTCATCTGTTCCCACCAGCACACGATGGCCTACTCTTACGAAAAGCGGAACAGGATTTAACGTGTGCGCAAGATGTTCTGCATGCTTTCGCACACGGGGCCTCGGTTTAAAGTCTCATCCGAAGGACTTTTGGGGAGAGTGGAGTCAGCACTGATGTTAACTCCAGGAAGAAAATTTCCTCGACCGGACTCGAACCCGGGTCTTCAAATTGCCAGCGCAATGTTCTGACCACTAGGCTATCCGCCCCGCGCTGTGTGTTGTGTGTGTGTGTGTGTGTGTGTGTGTGTGTGTGTGTGTGTGTGTGTGTGTGTGTGTGTGTGTGTGTGTGTGTGTGTGTGTGTGTGTGTGTGGATGTTGGTGAGTGTGGGTGTAAATGTTTCACATATATCTTATCATATATAATTAAATTCTCTCTCTCTCTCTCTCCTCTCCTCTCTCTCTCTCTCTCTCTCTCTCTCTCTCTCTCTCTCTCCTCTCTCTCCTCTCTCTCTCTCTCTTTGTTTGCTCTTTACCTGTTAACACTTTTTTTTTTTTTATTCTTCCATAATCAAAATCTTTTTATTGTGACTTCTGATTTTTGTCTTCTGATCGAGTGCATTTTTATTACCTTATCATATATAGTGTCCTTATTCTTGTGTCTTGTTTGGTACTGCGTAAAGTTTTATTGTTTAGTATCTTTTCATCTTGATGTATCCCTGAAAAGGGTGGGGACTGGATGTAAAAAGGCACACGAGTGCTTATCTATTATCCTCGAATAAAATACTTTGCCTTGCCTTGCCTTGCCTTGCCTTGCCTTGCCTTCCTTCTCTCTCTCTCTCTCTCTCTCTCTTCTCTCTCTCTCTCTCTCTCTCTCTCTCTCTCTTCTCTCTCTCTCTCTCCTCTCTCTCTCTCTCTCTCTCTCTCCCCCTCTGAATATCTCACCTTTTGTCTAAGCATGTTACCATAAAAAAAGGTTTACCATCCATATTGAGAAATGTTTTATTCATATTTTGTACTCTTTATCTGGAAAATCACGTGTGACAAATTTAATTGATTTCTATGTAAAATTTTAACTAATGATCCTTTAAAAAAAACAAAAAAACAACCCCCCCCCCCACCTTACATGACTTGTATAACTTTTGACAGATGGTGATGGATTGATGCTTCAGTGGTTTTGTCATTATGTTCTCTTGTTTGCTCTTTACCTATTAGCGCTTTTAAAAATTTTTCTTTGATAATCAAAATCATTTTTTGAGTTGTGATTTGCGTTCTTGAATAAGTGCATTTTTATTACCTATTTTATATAGTGTTCTTATTCTTGTATGTTGTTTGGTACTGCCTATAGTGTATTGTTCATTATTGTTCATTATCTTTTTATCTTGATGTTATCCCTGAAAAGGGCGGGGACTGGATGTAAAAAAGCACATGAGTTGCTTATCTATTATCCTCGATATAAACGAACTTTGCTTCCCTTGCCGTCCTTTGCTTTACCTGGCCTTTGCCACCACTCTTCGCCTTCCTGTTCCCTTTCTTACTCGTTCTCATCATCCTGCATCCACCTCACTTCTTTCATCCTCTATCTCCTTCCTCTCTCCTCTCTCTCTCTCTCTCTCTCTCTCTCTCTCTCTCTCTCTCTCTCTTCTCTCTCTTCTCTCTCTCCTCTCTTCTCTTATTTAGGTCATTTATGTATAATGAAAAGAGAATTGGTCCCAATATAGATCCTTGTGGTATTCCATAATGAATGATCTTTAGTTTGGATGTTGATGTAGTTATTGAGACACACTGTTGTCTGTTTGCAAGATAGGAATCTAGAAGTCCTGGGGTTTTTATAGAAATGTTATACAGTTGAGAGAGAGAGAGAGAGAGAGAGAGAGAGAGAGAGAGAGAGAGAGAGAGAGAGAGAGAGAGAGAGGAGAGAGAGAGAGTTGTTATTGACACCCCTTCCCACCAAGTCCCCTCTTTGGAAGTGTGAAACCTGTGTTCATTCCTCTTTGTTTGATTCCTGCCAAATTGATTCTCTTATTCTTATTCAATTTTTTATTTTGTTTGGTTTGGTTTTTGCTTTCTTCTCTCAAGTTTCATACATATTTTTTATTATATATATATATATATATATATATATATATATATATATATATATATATATATAATATATATATATATATATATATATATTTTTTTTTTTTTTTTCCCCTTCATTTGTTCCGGATTTTTTTTCCCTAAATCTATTTATTTATTTATTATATATTATTATTATTTTTTTTTTCTTTCTTCTTCCTCTTGGTTTGTCTGGGCCTGGTGTTTGGTTCTTGTTACCTGTTGTTTGCCTGGGCCTCTTCAGGCTCCTGTGGAAATTCCATTCTGCTAATTGTGTGTGTGTATGTGTGTGTTGTGTGTGTGTGTGTGTGTGTGTGTGTGTGGTGTGTGTGTGTGTGTGTTTTGTGTGTGTGTGTGTGTGTGTGTGTGTTTACTCGCATGGCGCGTGCTGTTTGTGTGGTGTGTGTGTGTGTGTGTGTGTGTGTGTGTGTGTGTGTGTGTGTGTTGTGGTGTGTGTGTGTGTTCCTTCTGAGTGTTGATTGATGCTAGCTTATGGATTGATGCATTTTCGGACTTATAATGGTGAAAGATGAAAGATCCGTATCAAAGACATTACAGTGTGCATCCCGAGAGGAACCAGAACTCTAGTTGTGAGTGTTGTGCCAGTTAAGGCTAACTAAAAGCTTTTTTCAGGCTGCACTGTGACAGTGAACGGACTGGTGTGTGTGTACACACCTGTGTAGGAATTACTCACCGGGTATCTCCATCTTGCCAACACAAGCCGAGACATTGTTGAAGCAACATTAAATCTTGAACAAGCAAGCAGAAACATTAGTGTGAGCACTGTGTGGTATTGTTCCTGATCGTTGTGGCAGAACCTTGCCAGTTCCTGGACAAAGTGTGCACAAATTTGGTAGTCGGGCATCAGGGATTTGCCCAACAGCAGAGTGACGTGGTAATTGACACCCTTGTGAAATTTATCACCAAGTCACCCTCAGAAGTGTGTAAGAACACTCTTTTTATTTTTATTTTTCATTTTATTTTATTTTATTATCTTTTATTTCGTTTTTTTCTTTTTTTCTTTCTTTCTCTCCTTTATATTGCCAATATTGTTGATTGTTCAATTAGACAATATCTACTGTGTGTGATTGTGTCTTTTGAGTAACTATTGAAATTAGTTGTTTGTGTCTTTTGAGTAACTATTGAAATCATTCTTTCCTTATCTCATCATTACCCCAGTGCCCTACTCCCATCCCCATTATTCGCCCTTTATAAAGTTTATATCTTTTGAGTAACTATTGAAATCATTTTTTTCCCCCTTACATTTCATCATTTTCCCAGTGCCCTACTCCCATCCCCATTATTCACCCTATATAAAATTGATTCTTACCTTGTCTTTTGCTACACATCATTGTTAGTTCCATTGGGTTATACAGCTATATACACTGTATGTGTATCCTTAAGTGACTTAGAAATCAGTTTTTTTTCTTTTCTTCTTACATTTCACCCTTCCCCCTATTGAGTGCCCACTCCCCCTTATTCCTATTTATCCCTAATTAATCTTCACCTTTTCCGGTTTTTAGACACATTATCACATTTCCAACAAAAATCAACACAAACAGATGCATTCAAGACACAACATGTGGCCCTCGAAGGAAGGCCTACGAATTTGCCAATTAAATATAAATCACGCAGTTAATAAAATTGAAGACATATCAACACTTATTAGAAACTATGGCAAACCATTTCACATACTAGGGCTATCTGAATCAAGACTTTCAAAACAAATAGTGGACAGTGATTTATATATCCCAGGATAGAAAATCATACGAAAGGATCCACAAAAGCAAAAAGAAACAGGAATCCTCATATACATTAGTGAATCTATAACCTTCAAGCGTCTCATCCATCTAGAACATTATGATGTAGAATCTGTCTGGCTTGAAGTCTCCATGAATGGTTCACCACCTATAGCAGTGGGATTCTGCTATAGGAATCCAGCAGAAAGAAAAAATTGGATAGACAAGTTTGATGCAATGATGAACGTAGTCCTATTAGAATCCAGGGAAGTGATACTCCTAGGTGATTTTAATATTGATGTAACAAAAGTAAACAATGCATGGATGCAAATTACTAATTCATTCAACCTTCACCAACTAGTTAGTTTACCCACGAGAGTTACGCCAAATTCAAGCACAATAATTGACCACATCTATGTATCAAATCCTAAAAACATCATAGAAACATGTGTCCCTGTCTATAACTGCAGCGATCACTACCCTGTTTGTACTACTTGGTCAAAAAAAGGAACAAAAATTCCAAACCTGGCCATAAAACCTTAACATATCGTTCTTTTGCAAAATTCAATGAACAGCTTTTCCTTCTCAAACTAAGTAACTCTATGCTCTCAGAAACATTCAACATTACTGATCCAGACTTAGCTATCGATTTTTGGATAAAAACTTTCACTGAAATTTACAATAAACATGCTCCACTAAAAACCAGAAGGGTCAAACATGCCCCCAAACCGCCTTGGCTTACAAAAGAACTAGAGGAGGCATGCTATCTTAGAGATCTCTTAAAAAAGCATAAATATCATGAAGAGTCAAGAAGATTACGAAACGCCATAAACTCACAGAAACGTTGAAATAAAAAGAAATATTTCCAAGATTTACTATCTTCAAAACAAAACTCAAAAATTATTTGGAAGGCCATAAATCAAATAACAAACAAACAATCATCTTCCAAATCAAATGTAATCAAAGATGTTACTGCTGAGCAACTCAACAATCACTTCATAAACGTTTCTACTAACGTTGTTAGCAATGATGGTCCAAAATCCAATAACCTAAACACACTAAAACACTACTGCCAAGAAAAGCATATTCCTTCAAAACTCCACATACCATTTATTTCTATTTTTGAGGTCTATAGTTATCTGATTCACCTCAAACAATCCAGGACAAGAGGCCTCGATGGAATAGACAGCAGAATTCTAAAACTGTCAGCTCCAGTTATCACTGAGACTCTAACATATATATATATATAACCAATGTCTTGAAAAGAACTATTTCCCCAATGCCTTCAAAACTGCTAAAGTGATCCCCATCTACAAATCTGGTGACACTTCAGATCCTTCAAACTATAGGCCAATCTCCATTATATCCCTCCTTTCAAAACCCCTGGAAAAACATATAAATAAACACTTAGTCCATCATATAGACACTAACAACATACTACACCCTAATCAGTCAGGATTCAGACAAAATCACTCGTGCCATACTGCACTGACTAGTCTCATAGACAATTAGCTATCAAACATTAATGAAAATAAATTTTGTGGAGTATTATTTGTAGATTTCAAAAAAGCATTTGATACAATTGACCACACACTTCTCATCAGAAAGCTAGACCTGTATAATCTATCATCAAATAGTCTAGAACTACTTGCTTCTTATCTTAAAAGCAGACAACAGTGTGTCTCAACAACTACATCAACATCCAATCTAAAACCCGTTCATTATGGAATACCACAGGGATCAATACTAGGACCAATTCTCTTTTCACTATACATAAATGACCTTCCTCTTCATATAAAATCCAAATGTGAACTATTTGCTGATGACACAACCATACATACGAGCCATAACGACATTGACTCTCTTGCAACTACATTACAACAAAGCTGTAATGATCTTGTCAAATGGACAGAACTGAACCACATGTCTATTCACCCCCAAAAAACAAAATGCATGCTGATCACCACCAGACAAAAGCGACAAAATCTACCTCATAAACAGTTTCCAATCCACATAAGAAAGGAAGCAATCGAAAAAACCTCTCATCACAAAGTTCTAGAATAACAATCGATGAAAACCTCAGCTGGTTCTACCACATATCTCATTTATGCAAATACTTGTCCCAAAGAGTATACCAGTTAACTAAAATTAAACACTTTCTTGACTACCATTCAAAAAAATTATTTTTTCAAGCTTATATCCAATCCTCAATAGACTATGCTTCTACCCTCTGGGATTCTGCCAGTGCAAACACTATGAAACCGTTATTAAGCCTATATAAACGCGCTCTCAAACTTATCCTTCTGAAGAAAACAACCTTACTTGAAGTGGATTACACTCATTAGGTATTCTCCCCCTACAACAAAGACTGAAATATAATAAAGGCATAATGATGTTTAAAATAATGGCAGGAGATGTCCCCACATCCTTAAAAGATAAGTTCCCAATGAATCATTCCAGAAATACTGAAAAGCCAAGTGTCCCAATCCCAAGAATAGACTTGTTCAAGTCTAGTTTACTATACTCAGGCCCTGTGCTGTGGAACTCCCTTCCCGATTCAACTAAACAGCACCAATCATTGACAACCTTCAAAGTTCGCCTTCAATTTCACTTGATGCATCAAAAATGCTGAACCAGACTACTCTCTCTCTCTCTCTCTCTCTCTCCCCTCTCTCCTCTCTCTCTCTCTCTCTCTCTCTCTTCTATCTTGATGAAGGCTGTATTCATATTTCATGTTTTCAACTTTATTCTGAAAGTTGACTATTATAGAGCTTGATAAATGTTTTAATATCTCAATGTTTTAAGTTTAGTTAGTATGTGTTTTTTAAATATACTGTGTAGTTATTCATTTTTGCGAATACATTGGCTATTTCACAGAGATTGATCATTACAATATATATAAACTATGAGTATTTTATCTACAATGTGTAGATTTCATTTTTATAGCTATGTTGAATTTGATTTGTGTGTCACTAGTTAGTGATCTCTCTCCCCCCCCCCCCCTCTCTCCCCTCTCTCCTCTCTCTCTCTCTCTCTCTCTCTCTCTCTCTCTCTCTCTCCTCTCTCCTCTCTCTCTCTCTCTCTCCTCTCTCTTTTAAGAATTAGAGAATCGTGTTATACTAGCTAGTGCTCTCTTCTCTCTCTCTCTCTCTCTCTCTCTCTCTCTCTCTCTCCTCTCTCTCTCTCTCTGCCTATTCTTTTGAAACATCTAGGATTTTTTAGTAGCTTTTTTTTTTTTCTTCCTTCTTTTTATCTTATTTTATTTAGTTTAGTTTTAGTTTTTATTGGTAGTATCTCCCCCCCCCCCCCTCCAATAAGGATATTAGTTAAATTCCTCCCCTCCCCCTTTTCTTTTTTTATCCAAATGTATGATTTATATCACATGTATAACTTTTGACAGATGGTGGTGGATTGATGTTTTCAGTTGCAGGGTTCATACAGACTTGGTGGAGCAAAATTTAGGGCTTTTTAGGGCCTTTTTTTAGGGCCTTTTAATCCAAATTTAGGGCCTAGCTGCCGGGTAACAAATGTATAGATAGCAACCTAAATACACCTTTCCTTACACACACATATATACACACACATAAACACACATATATATATATATATATAATATATATATATATATATATATATATATATATATATATATATATATATATATATATATATATATCAACCTCAAACAGAGTCAAGTGAGCAAAGTTACCTTATGTGAAACTGTATGGTGGATACTGACACTACTTCATGTTATTCTAGAGTAGAATGTCTTTCAATCATGGATACAACAAGAGACAAGGAGGTGAGAGGCAGCAGAGTCCTAAAGAGGGAAGGGGGGAGGGATAACAGTGTGTGTGTGTGTGTGTGGTGTGTGTGTGTGTGTGTGTGTGTGTTGTGTGTGTGTGTGTGTGTGTGTGTGTGAGTGCGTGTGTATGTGTGTGACTGTTTTGATTTATTTGATTGATTGATTCTTTTATATCGAGGATAATGGAATAAGCTGTGACTGTGAGTGAGTGAGTGAGTGAGAGAGAGTGAGTGTGTGTGTGTGTGTGTGTCAGGGGTGGGAATTGACAGAGTCAAAAAACTCTGAAAAGTAGGGGGGGGTCCAGGGGGCTTTGCGCCCTGGTGGGGTCAAGGGGCAGAGCCCCTTGTGGGGGTCAGGGGGCAACGCCCCCTGAAGCTGAAGGTTTTTCAACAATTCTAGCCTGTTTAACAGCTTCTCTTTGAACTAATTTTAGTTTTTGATACTAAGCAATTTCTGCCCTAAAATAAGCTCTCCAAGAATGACTTTGTCATTTCTTCAATCTAAAGGAGGTTCTATACCCAAGTAATCACATAGCAAAATGAGTATATTTCTAGACAAATGTGCACTAATGCAGATACAGGAAGAAAGAGAAAGAAAGTACTGACACACATAGAGAAACAGAGAGAAAAAAACAGAGAGAAAGAAAGGGGGGGGGGGGGGGGGGGGAGGAGGAGGGTGTGTGTGTGTGTCTGTGCGTGTAAGAAACAGGGAGAGGTGGAGAAAATGAGACAGAGACAGAAGTGTGTGTGTGTGTGTGTGTGTGTGTGTGTGTGAGAGAGAGAGAGAGAGAGAGAGAGAGAGAGAGAGGAGAGAGGAGAGGAGAGAGAGAGAGAGAGATCAATACACTCTTATGAAGACTGAAGAAGATCCTATGTCTTTCTCATTTTAAAATCAAGTTGAAGACCCCGTACAAAAGCAGATTAAAAATTCATCTGATTTCAGAGTGAACTCACCATGACAGTTTGTATGGCCAAAAAACAAGTTCTGTGTATATGTGTACTTTCCGGCTGTCCGGTACAGCGGAGGCTGTGTTCCACACAATGTAACTTTAGAACAGTCACTCTGCCGTTTTAGCGATCAACTGATTTCCCGAAGATGCGAAAGGGTTACTGTTCCATGATTTGCCAAGAAATTAGCACTTCTATAACTAAAGTGCCGTGGTTTGTTATTTTCCGACCGTGTTCCAATTTCCGACACCATTTGTTAATGAAAGCTCAACTTTCACTATCAAGAGACATAGCGCAAAAATGAACCAATTTTTCTGTTTGTGCATCTATATCGGCAACTGTACCTCTTCTAGCCCCATCATGGACTGTTAGCGTCATTTTGCGTTTATTCCGCGTCTTTCTTTGCTTGTAAGTGTGTTAGTTCGATCTGTTTTTCCGCGAAAGTCTACACTACTTTCCGCCATTTTGTTTTGAAAGAGATGCTGTGCGCATGCGCTATAAGGGGAGACAACTGAACGGTAGGATCTAGCAGACAACATAATGCATCTCATCGTTTAACGATAGAAGACTATATTTTTGATTTTCGGATTTTTTTAAAGACAAAAATTGGATTTTTATTAATTAAACTGTATTTTCTTATTTTACAACTTTTCAAATACGGAAGGTGCACAGGTCTGCACAAGGTTGCACACCACTTTTTGCGAAGCAAAGGGATCACATTTCCAAGGGAGGCAATTACTATTACCTCCCTTTATGAAATAGGTGGCCCGACGCGAGTAGCAGACGACAAGCATTCTATCAGCGATAATACGATCTTCGGACACGCTTCTCGGATTTATTTCTCCAAAGTTTAATTTTGAATATATATTTTTTAATTTTTAAAATAAAATCTCATACATGACTTCCATTTATAGGGCTTTTTAGGGCCTCCAGGGCAATATGTCTCATTTTTAGGGCTTTTTAGGGGCCCTATTTTGGCTTTCCCAAAATTAGGGCTTTTTAGGGCTTTTTAGGGACTTGTGCGAACCCTGAGTTGTTTATTTCATCTTGTTTTTTGTTTGCTCCTTACCTATTAACACTTTTCTTTTCTTCCATAATCAAAATTTTTTTATTGTGACTTTTGATTTTGTCTTCTGAACGAGTGCATTTTTATTACCTTACCATATATAGTGTCCTTATTCTTGTGTGTTGTTTGGTACTGCACAAAGTTTCATTGTTTAGTATCTTTTCAACTTGATGTATCCCTGAAAAGGGCGGGGACTGGATGTAAAAAAAGCACACGAGTGCTTATCTATTATCCTCGAATAAAATACTTTGCCTTGCCTTGCCTTGCCTTGCCTTGCCTTGTTCTCTCTCTCTCTCTCTCTCTCTCTCTCTCTCTCTCCCCTTCAGTCTTTCGGATGATACTTTAAACCTAGGCCCCCTGTGCGAACCCACGTTGCGCACACGTTAAATCCTGTTCTTCCGCTGTAAGAAAAGCATCGTGTGCCGGTGGGAACAGATGACAATATTTACAAAACTGCATACACACTGACCAGATGAAAAAAAAGCACATGATTGCATATTCTGTTATCCTCGATATAAAAGAATAAAAAAATAAAATCTCTCTCTCTCTCCCCCCAAGTCGGGATGAGACAATAAACGAGGCCCCTGTGGGAATGCACAAACCCATGCAGCACACATCTTGGCACACGCTAAATCCTGTTCCGTTTTTCGTAAGAGTAGGCCATCATGTGCTGGTGGGAACAGATGACATTTACAAAACTGCATACACACGGGGACTGGATGTAAAAA
>JASPKP010001167.1:0-31426 GCA_030674155.1 Stramonita haemastoma
AAAAAACCAAAAAAACCCCCAAAAAAACTTTGGGGGCCCCAAAAAAAAAAACTTTTCCAAACCCTCAAAAAAGAAAATGAATTATTAAAAAAAAAAATCAATTTGGGGCAAAAAGAGGGAAAAAACAAACCCCCAAAAATTCCAAAACCCGGGAGAAGGTTTTTTTAACCCCCCCTCTTTTCCCCCCCTTTCCCCTTTCCCTCCCCCCCCCCTTCCCTTTTTCCCCCCCCCCTTGTCCCTTCCCTACCTGATTCCCAAACTTCAAAAAGGGGGCCCCTTTTGAATTTGAACTACCCAAGATTTTTTTCGGGGGACGTATGATCCTGGAAACCCAGGAGTTTGGGGAAGAATTGAATTTGGAAATTAGTAAAAGTTTGGATTGTGTAGGAGGAACCCAACGTCTTTTCTTCGGACGGCGTGGTGGACTTTGTTTCCACACCTGTTCGCTAGTCCGCGTATTGGGGGGTTTTCCGGGTTTTAGGGAAAGAAGTCGTTCTGCACCCTTTCCCCCCCTCCCTTTTTTAGCCCCGCCCTCAGGTTGCTGTGTATTTTTGCCCTCTCCCCGGGGACCCAGCTCTCTCTGCCCCCATGGCTCTGGGTGGGGGGAACCCCCCCCCTTTAAAAATTTTTTTACAATTTTTTTTAACCCTCCTCAAACTTAATCCTGGGCTTGATACCCTCCCCGCCCCTTTCTAAAATTTTTTAAAACTCCCCCCCTTTTCCCCAAATTTAACCGGGTCCCCGGGGGAATGGTTTTTTTGGGGGGGTTTTTGGACTTTTTTCCAAGGGAAACCGGGGAGCCCTCCCCATGGGATTCCCCCCCCAGGGGATTTTCCCGTTTTTCCCCCAAAAAAAAACCCTTTACGGGGGAAAAGGGGGGTGGGGGAACCCCTTCAGAGGGTTTTACGGGAGGGGGCCCCCGCTCTTTTGTTCCCCCTGGAAAATTTTTTTTTTTAAAAAACCAAAATAACTCTTCCAAACTCCCCAAAACTCTAAATTTAAAAATTGGGGGGGGTTTTTTGGGGAAAAAAATTTTTTTTTACTTTTTTTTAGAAACTGGGGGGGGGGGGGGGGTTTTTAAAAAAAAAGTTATTAGGGGGGTTAAATTTCTTCAAAGGGGGGATTTTAAAAAAACCTTGAGAAAATTTTTGGGGTTTTTGAGTTTTTGGTATGGGGCTTTGGAGGAGGGCGGGGGGTTTTTTAAAGGAGGAGAGGAAAATTAGGGGGTTTTTTAAATTAACTTAAAAACCCTTTGGGGGCAAAATAACTTGCTGTACTTGTCAGGTTTTTCTCAATTGTTTTTTGTGATTTTTGTCACTTTTGACTTCAGTGTTTTTTTTGTGGCTTTTTGTTTTTTTTTTGGATTCTGTCCTTTGGGTGGGGCTCGCTATTCTCTATTGTTGTTGTATTTCTTCTTTGCTCCCCCTTTTTTTCCCCTTTTTTTTTTTTTTCGGGGGTTGCTTTTTTTTTTTCTGAAAATCCCCTTCCTCTCTAACCTTCCGGGCCCCACTCCCGGGCCCAATTGCTGTTTTATCTTGGAAAAAATTCTTGCCCAAAAAAGTGGATGCCACTTCGCAGGTGTTGGACGTCGCCCTCAAAATTCTTGCGCTGAGGAAAATTTTTCCCTTTCATAACAAACCCCAAAAACTCTTTAGGGACAGTCTTCTCAGCATTGTCTAAAGGTGTTGGGGAAGGGAGGGGGGCCTTGGTTTGGGAATGGAAGGTTTTTAAATTTCTTTGGAGTGGGAAGGGTGGTTTGAGGGGGGTTTGCGGGGGTTTTGGGGAAAAGGGTGGAAAATTGTTTTTGGGACGGGGGTTCTTATCAATGGGGGTTATAATGAAGGGAATTTAAAATTGTGAAATTTGGTTGGTCTTTGGTCCCAAAAAGTTTTGGGTGGGTGGTTTGATGATATTGTGGACTTCTTTTTTTCTTTGATTTTTTCCAGTTTCGAGGCGGATAAATTTTTTACAAAAGTTTTCCAAATTTTTTTTTTAAAAAGCAGCAATTTTTTTCAATTTTTTTGCTTTGGTTATTGTGGAAAGTTCTTTTGCGGGGGAATTATGGGGAAAAAATTGTGGCAAGTGAATGAGCCCTGGCTCAAAAAGAGAGGGCGCGAGGAAGGAAAAGTTCCCAAAGGGGAAAAAAGGAAAAGGGAAAAAAAATTTGGGAAAAGGGAAAAAGGGAAAAGGGGGGCCCACAAAGGGGAAAAGGAAAAAAGGGAAAGAAACGGAGGATTGGAAACATTAAAATGGGGCGGAAAGGAGTTTTCATGTTAAAGCCAATAATTAAAGAAAAAAAAGGAAAATTTCCCAAAACCTTCCCTCCCCAACAACCCAGTCCTTCCAAAGACCCAAAAAAAAAAACCAACCCCAAATAAATTTCAAGGATCCCTCTCGATATATGAACCCAAAGATAGTTTTACCCCATCCACTATAACAATTTTCACCTTTTCAAACAAACCCCCCCAACAACCCTCCAGTTCCCCAAAAAACCAAAGATAAGTTAAAGTTTGTTCCCACTGTCTTTCCCAAGGACCCCTAGATTTTCCCAAATTTGAGCACTGGAAAAGATGTCCCAATGCCGCCAAGGTTTCATTGTACCTGTTTAAAGGCATTGGGGAACTTTCCCCCATGGAGGACGGGTAAAGCAGTGCAGTGAATTTCCACAAACCCTTTAAAAAAAAAACTGCTGAAAGTGGCTAATCCACCCATTCCTCCTTCTCCACACGTCAAAGGAGTCACTTTCATGAGGCCTCAACAGCTGCTTACAAAGTGGCCAGTTGAGAGTGCGCACATGGCAACGTGTATTCTAGAGGGACTACGCCAGGCTTTCCCCTTGCCAGCATAAAAGCCTCTTACAATCTCCTACTCAATATGGCCGACACCATGCACCATAATCCGTGAGGGATCCAACGACCAGCCTCTCCAAAGGTCTGTGCAGAAGAGGGGGTGAGTTTTATAAAACACACCTCCTCTTTTCAACTGTAGTGGGGGCACCCAGTAGTCCCTTACATTAACCAGGAACCCTTCACCCAAGTCCCTATGGTTTTGCTGTCTTACCAACAACTTGTACGCATACCAAAATCAATACCTCTGCTTCCCAACTCCAAGCCACTCCACGAGCCCAAAGGCACAAGACTCGGGGCTCACTGTCATCATCGAGCTGTGCCCAACAACAAAGAAACCAGCCCCATCCTGCCAAGGGCCTTGGTCTCCCCCAACACCTAAAGCCCCTCGGCCCGCCGACGGTATAACTGACTACGAAGCATCTTCACACCGCCGCCACAGACTTACAATACGCATTCGGACTACAGATACAACGTGCTGAGAAACAAGGCCGACCACGCCGCGGCGACTACTAAAATTTATATTAAGCAGTACGGCCTGCTCCTTACAGCGAACCTGAGTACTGCGGGGACTAGATATAGCAGTTCCCACCTTCCCCTCTGACCCCTAAATACACAATGCCTGGGGCACTCAAGGGGACCCCTCAGTCACAAGATATACAAAAACTCCTTGAGGTCTCTTGGGACAAAAACTATCAACAGGCCCTTTTGTAAACCCTTGCCAGGCAAGCTAGTCAGCAGAGCGAGGAGAGAATCGAGGGGAGTGAGGAATGCAGTGGAGAGAGAGAGAGAGGTGAGAGAGAGTATGAGGAGAGAGAGAGAGAGAGAGAGAGAGAGAGGAAATTGCTTTGGGAAAAACCTTCTAACCAGTGCCTCTTTGGAATGTGTGTGGAGGTATCATTCCTCTGTTAACTTCCCCAAATTTCTGATTTTTTTTTTTTTTCATTAAATTTTATTTTGCTTTGTTTGTTTTATTCTGGTTTGGTTTAGTTATTATGCTTTCTCTCTGTTTTCTGTTTTTTGGGTTGTTGGGCGATTTGTTTTGTTGTGTTGTTGGTTTGTTTTTTTTTGTTTGTTGTTTTTTTGGGGGGGAGTTGGGTTTCTTTTTCCCTTTATTTATTTTTTTTTTTCGTTTATTTTTTGATTGTTGTTTTTTGTATTTATTAGAGCGTTGTTGTTCTTGTGCGTTTTTTTTGTTTTGTTTTTTTTTGTTGTTTGGTTTTTGTTTGTTTGTTTTTTGTTTTTTTTTGTTTTTTTTTTTACTTTTTTTGTTGTTGGGGGGGGGGTTGTTTTTGCTTCTGTTTGTGTGTGTGTGTGTGGGTGTGTGTGTGTGTGTGTGTGTTGTGCGTGTGTGTGTTTTTTTTGTTTTTTTTTTGGTTTGGGTTTTGGGTTTGGGTTTTTGGGTGTTTTCTGTTTTTTGTTTTCGTTTTTTTTTTTTTTAAGTTTTTGTTTTTTTTTTTGTTTGTGTGGGGTTTTTTTTTCTTATTTTTTTTTTTGGTTTGGGCGGGTTGGGGGTTTTTTTTGTGTGTGTGTGTGTGTGTGTGTGGTGTGTGTGTGTGTGTGTGTGTGTGTGTGTGTGGGTGTTTGTTTGTTTGCTTTTTTGTTTGTTTTGTTTTTTTTTTTTCTTTTGTTTTGTTTCTTTGTGTTGTTTTTTTGTTTCTGTTTGTTTGTTTGTTGTTCTGTTTTTTCTTGCTTAGTAGTTTTTTTTTTGCTGTTGTTTGTTTTTTTAAAATTTTTCTTGGGGGAAGGCTCTTGTTTTTATTTGTCTTGTGGTATCTCCTTAAAAATTTTTGTATGGTTTACTGACACCTTTAATTCTTGTTACTGTTTTTATTTTTCTGGGCCTCTTGTGGGGTTTCTGTTCTCTTTATCTGGGCCTCTTGTGAAATCTGCTCTCTAATTTTCCCCCTTGAGTGTTTGCTTTTGTGTGTGTGGGTGGGTGGGTGGTCCCTTTTGAGGGGTTGGGTTTTATTTTTACTTTTTGATTAACGTGGGGTTTTTTTGTTTTGTTTTTGACTTATAATGGGAAGGATGCCTGTCAAGGAAAATTGCAATCTCCATCCCCGGGGGGATCAGCCGTGTGGTTTTTGAGTTTTGTGCAGTTACTACGATTTAATCGCTGTTTTCAGGTTGTGACATTTAACACCCTTTTGTGCATACACACCTGTGTTTTGAATTTCTCCCCAAGGCTCCAAAAATTTTCTTTATTTTTTGCAAAGACATTTTATTCGGTGCCCAAAAACGCAAAACAGAAAACCCTGTGAATGTGGCATGGGAAATTCTCCCTGATTGTTGCTGAGGGGCCCCTTACAGTCCCTGACAAAGCGTGTACAACTTGGTGATTGGGCATCGGTGATTCACCCAACGTGGAGTGGTGATAATCGACATTTGTGACATTTATCACCAAATCCCAGTGAAACGATAAGTCAACTTCAAAGTGTGTGTTTTATTGGGGCCATCCCAGGGCCTTTTACATTTTTTTTTGTTTCTGTCTTTTTTTTTTTTTTTTTTTTTTTCTCTTATTTGGCCTTTTATATTTTTGTTATTTGATTGTGTTGTGTGTTCTGATAACTATTGAATTTTTTTTTTTCTTACATTTTTCATCATACCCCCAATTGGGGTGCCCCACTCAGACCCCTTTATTCCATTAAAAAAAGATTTTCACCTTTCCCCGTTGCACATTACTTTGTTGTTGGTTGGATTGGGTTATAGATCTATTTTTTATTTACACTGTTGGTGTATTTTTTGAGCAAATTGAAAGCAGTCTTTTTCTTTTTCCCCATTTCCTTCCACATTTCACCTTCCCCCCTATTGAGGCCCACTCCCCTTTATTCCTAAATTTTTCTCTCATTGATTGTCACCTTCCAGTTTTTACACCACATTATCACATCGAGCAACTAAACCCAGTTATTTTTTTTCACTTTTTTTTCTTACTTTCATCCTTACCCCTATCGAGTGCCCACACCCTTTATTCCTATTCATCCTAATTGGGGATTTTCACCTTTTCCTGTTTAGGACACATTACCCACATCTCCAGAAAAAACCCAACACAACGATGCTTTCAGACACAACACGTGGCCCTCTTAGGGGCCTACGAATTTGTCACTTAAATATAAATCATGCATAAATTTAAAATTGAAGACTTATCAACATTTTTTTGAAACCATGGGCAAACCTTTTCCCACATACTAGGGCTATCGAATCAAGACTCTCGAAGCACATAGTAGCATGATTTATATACCCCCGGTTAAAAAATCAACGAAAGGTTTCCACAAAGGCAAAAAGAAACGGAATCTCATATACTTTAGTGAACTTTACATTCAAGCGTCTCATTCATTTTGGAACATTGTGATGTAGAAGCTGTCTGGTTTGAAATCTCATGAAAGGTTCACAACTATTGAAATGGGATTCTGTTTATAGGAATCCAGCAGAAAGAAAAAATTGGTTTAGACAAGTTTGACGAATTGATTAGTTCTATTAGAATCAAGGGAAGTAATCTACTAGGTGATTTTAATATTGATTTAAAAAAAATTTTTTTAAAAAATATTTTGGACCCCAAAATTACTAATTCATTCAACCTTCACCAATTTGTTAGTTTACCCACGAGAGTCAAAACAAATTCAACACAATAATTGATCAATTTTACGTATCAAATCCAAAAACATCATGGACATGTGTCCCTGTCTTTTACTGCAGCGATCACTACCCAGTCTGTACACATGGTCAAAAAAAAGCAAAATTTCCCCAAACCTGGAAAAAAACCATAACATACTTTCCCTTTGCAAAATTTAATGAACAGCTTTTTCCTTCTTGATCTAAGTAACTCTATCTTAAAGAAACATTAAAAATATTTATCCAGACGGGGCCATTGATTGGGGGATAAAAACCTTTTACTGAAATCTACAAAAAAAACATTCCATTTTTAAACCTAAGGGCAAACATGTCCCCAAACCACTTGGTTTTAAAAAAAGAACTAGAGAGCATTTATCTTAGAGATTTATTAAAAAACATAAATATCTTTGAAGAGTCAAATAGTTTACAAAACCCGGCCTTAAACTCACAGAACGTCAAAAAAAAAAAGAATTTTCCAATTTTACTTTTCTTCCAAACAAAAACTCAAAAAATTATTTAAAGGGCCATAAATCAAATAACAAATAAACAATAATCTTCCAAATCAAATTTTAATCAAAGATTTTTACTGCCTGAACAACTCAACAATATTCAAAAACGTTCTACAAAACGTTGTTAACAATGAGAAACAAAATCCAATAACCTCAACACTTTAGACAATACGGGCCAAGACAAGCAATTGTCAAAACTTCACTTACCATTCATTTCGGGGTTTTGGGGTTTTTAAATTTAATTTTTATTTCACCTCAAACAACAAAAGGGCACCGAGGTCTTGATGGAATGGGCAGGGAGAATTCTGAAACTGGGCAGCTCCAGTTATCACAGACACCTAACATATATTATAAAAAACCAAGTCTTGAAAAGAAAATTACTTTCCAATGCCCTCAAAAATGCTTTAAGTAATCCCCATTACAAATCTGGGACACTTCAGATCCCTCAAATTTTAGGCCCCAAAAACATTATATCCCTCCTTTCAAAAACCCCCGGAAAAAAAATATAAATACTTAGTCCGTCATTTTAACACTTTTCCGACCTTCTTCACCCCAACCAATCAGGATTCAAACAAAATCATCATGTTTTACTGCCCCTGACTGTCTCATAGACAAATTGGCTATCAAACATTAATGAAAACAAAAATTTTTGGAGTATTATTTGTAGATTTCAAAAGCTTTGATTCATTGGCCATCCACCACTCCTCAAAAAAGCTAGACCTGTATAATCTATTACAGATAGTCTAGAACTACTCGCTTCTTATCTTAAAAACAGGGGCAAACCAGGGGGGGTCTCAACAACTTTCATCCAAAACCAGGTCAAAACCATTTTATTATGGAGGGACCACGGGATCCCATACTAGGACCTATTCTCTTTTCTTAACATAAATGACTTCCTCTACTTATCAAATCAAAATGGGAAACAATTTGCTGATGTTTAAAACCCTACAAAACAAGCCAAACGAACATTGACTCTCTTGCAACCATATTTCAACAAGCGCAATGATCTTGTCAAAGGACGATTTAACCATATGTCATTCACCCCCAAAAAACAAAATGCATGCTTATCACCCAAACCCAAAAAAGCGACAAAATTTACCTCATAAACAGTTTTCCCAATCCATATAAGAAAGGGGAAACAATTGAACAAACCTTCATCACAAAGTTTTTAGGATGTAACAATCGATGAAAATCTCGCTGGGTTTTACCACATATCCTCTATGCAAATATTTGCCCAAGAGTATACCAGTTAACTAAAATTAAACATTTCCTTACCACAATTCAAGGAAAAATTTTTCTTCCAGCTTACATACAATCCTCAAAGGGGACTACCTCAACCCTTTGGGTTTCTGCAGTGAAAAACACTATGAAACCCGTTACTAAGCCCCTGTTTTAAACGTGTCTAAAAACTTTTCCTCTTTGAAAAAAAACCTTATTGAAGGGGAAATATACTCGTTAAATATTTCCCCTACAACAAGACTAAAATATAAAAAAAACTTTTTTATGTTTAGATAAGGCGGGGAACTGTCCCCCATTCCTTTAAGAAAATAAGTTCGCAATGAATTTCCAAAGGAAATACGGGAAAAGCCAAGTGTCCCAATCCCAAAATAGCCCTTGTTTAATTCGTTTTACTTTTACTCAGGCCCTGGCTGTGGAACCCCCTTTCCCCCGATTTTTTTTAAAGAACATAAATCATGACACCTTAAAAAAATCACCTTATAATCACTTGATGCCCCAAAAAATTTTTTAACAATTTATATCCTTCCCCTTTCTCCTCCTCCCCCCCTTGTGTGGTGTATGTGGTGTGTTTGTGTGTTGTGTGTGTGAGTTGTGTGTGTGTGTGTGTGTGTGTGTGGTGTGTGTGTGTGTGTGTGTGTGTTTGCGTGTGTGTGTGTGTGGTGTGTGGTGTGTGTGTGTGTGTTTGCGTTGTGTGTGTGTGTGTGTGTGTGTGTGTGTGGGGTGTGTGTGTGTGTGTGTGTGTTGTTTGTGTGTGGTGAGTGTGTGAAGTGTGGGGAGGGGTTGTGGGAGTGTGTTTTGTGTGTGTGAGTTGGGTTTTTGTTTTTTGTTCTCTTCTCCCCTTTATCAAAACTTATTTTTTTATGAGACTATTTTGAGTAGATGGTGGTGGATTGATGTTTTCAGTCATTAGCCTCATCATTTTTTCTCTTTTTACTCTTTAATTATTGCCCCCTTTTTGTGGTGTGTGTGTGTGTGTGTGTGTGTGTGTGTTTTGGGGTGTGTGTGTGGTGTGTGTGTGTGTGTGTGTGTGAGTGGTGTGTGTGTGTGATTTGGGGTTTGTTGTTGTTGTGTTCTTCCCCCTTTTATCAAAACTTATGTTGTAGGGGCCTATTTTGATGACGAGGTGGTGGTATTGATGTTTCAGTCTCCAACCTCATCACTTTCTCAGTTTGCTCTTAATCATTGCACCTTTCTTTTTTTTTTTTTTTCGTTTTGTTTTGTTTTTGTTTGTTTATTGGTTTTTTGTTTGTTTTGTTTTGTTTTATTATCCAAATAAAAATTTATATGATTCTTCCTCATGTTTTTTTTCTGAATAGTGCCTTTTTTATAACATTACCTTAATTGGTTCTCTGTGATTTTTTTCTGTTGTTGTTGTTCTTTCTCCCCTTTATCAAAATCTTGTTCTAGGGGATTATTTGATGTTAGTTGGTGGTGATTGATGTTTTCATTCATTTTCCCTCATCATATTTTAATGTTTACTCTTATTTTTTGCGCCTTTTTTTTGTTTTGTTTTATTTTGTTTTTCTTTGCTTTCTTGCTTTCTTTTTTCAACAAAATCTTCTTGATTCTATTTCTCATTTTCGTTTCTAATTTAAAGTGCCTTTTTAAACATTACTTAAATATTGTATCTTTTTGTTAATTCTTGCCTGTTGTTTGATACTTGGTGGGGGTTCCTTTCTTTGTATTTGGATCATTATTTTTTTTTGAAATTTTTTTTATATTTTTTTTGGCAGATCTCCCCCCCCCCTCCAAAAGGATTTTACTTTTTTTTTTTTTTTTTTTTTTTTTTTTTTTTTTTTTTTTTTTTTTCTTTTTTTTTTTTCTTTCTTTTTTAAAATTTTCCCTTTTATCCAAATGTATTTATTTATATCACCTGTATATTTTTTGATAGATGGTTGCGGATTGATGTTTTCGTTGTTTATTTTCCCCTTTTCTTGTTTTTCTCTTTACTATTACACTTTTCTATTTTCCCTTTAAATTTTCAAAATCTTTTTTGTGGAAATTCTGATTTTTTTCTTTTGATCGAGTGCATTTTTATTACCTTATCATATAAGGGGGGGGGCCTTATTCTTGTGTGTTGTTTGGTTTTCGTAAAGCTTATTGTTTAGTTTCTTTTCAACTTGATGTATCTGAAAGGCGGGGACTGGATGTAAAAAAGCACCAAGTGCTTATCTATTTTCCCGAATAAAATACTTTTTCCCTTTCCTTTGCCTTCCTTGCCTTGCCTTGTTGCCTTTCCCAAAAAAAGCGGTCTCCTAATGGGCCGCCACACCCTTTTTTGCCATGGGTCGTGTTTGATTTTCCAAAACCCGGGTGAAATTCCGACTTAAATTGGGATAGGGAAATTTTGTAGATGGTTTACCTTGCTTAGCTGTGTAGTTATTTTGAAATGTGATCCCTTTCGATTTTGTGAGTTTTTTATGTTTTTTTTTTTCTTGCTTTCTTTGTATAGCGTTTTTAAAAAAGAAAAATATAGTGGGGACTGCTAAAAAACAGGAAATGGTTTGTAATTGGCTTGATTTTATAAGATAGAGGACGATTTCCTAGTATTTTTAAAAGGGGAAAAACACATAAAATTTTTCAAGCCTTTTCACGCATGCAGACATACCACACAGACATTTCACATTCACATTTTTTAGCATTTGCACGCATGCACACATACACACACCAAAAAACACACATAATATACCTCAAAAAACACACATACACACACACTCACACACGTGTTCAAACACATTTGAAAGCACAGCACGCATGAACAAATACACACACTCAAAAACTTCACACCATGCACCACACAAAAACCCCCACACACACACATCACCCCACACCACACCCACACCACACACACACACACACTCACACACACACACACACACACACACACCACACACACACACACCACACACACACACACACACACACTTTCCCAAAAGCTAAAATTGCGTTCATATGGATTTAACTTTGTTTTTTTTTTTTCTCCGGCAAAGAAATCTTCTCGTCTATCTACTGTAGAAAGAACTATTTATAAGCAAACACAAAATATACGTTTCTTTTTTTCAAATTATCTGTGTTCCCTTTTGCTCCGAATTATAGCCGATATTCGAAATGTAACGACGCTATTTTAGAAATTAGAATAAAATCTGACACGGGGGAAGAGGAGGAGTGTTTGGGTTTTGGAATTTTTAAAAAGATCGGTGCTTCAGATAAAGGAGGAAAAAAAACAGTAAATAAATGACCAACATTTACTTTTAAAAAAAAACTATTTCGATGCATATAGGAGCAGAGGAAAGGAAGTCAGGCAACCTTCTTTCATTTTGAAAAAAGTTTTATTAAGATTGTTTTTTAAATATTAAAACCCCTGAAAGTGAAATTTTTTCAGAAAGCGGGTTAGACATTGAGTAAAGCCAATACTTTGGCTGACTAACTCTGAGTTTTTGCTCCTGTTTTTGAAAATTTTTGTACATAATTTGGTATCCAGTCCCTTTAAAAAAATTTAAAATGAGAAAAAAAACATTAAAAAAAAATGAATGAATAACAAACCCAAATTTAAAATTGCAGGCTGTAAAAAATAGAGGCGCTCAGTATTTCGTATGTTTGTCTGTATGTCCGTCTGTCCGCTGTCTATCTGTCTGTCTGCCCTGTGTGTCTGTCGGGTTTGTTGTAATTGAATGTATGTATTTTATGTATGTATGTTTGTATGTATGTTGTAGTATGTATGAAATGTATGTATTATGTGTGTGTGTATGGTGTAGTAGGATGTATGTATGTTGGGGGGTATGTGTGTATGTGTGTATATATGTGTGATGTATGAAATGTATGTATGTATGTATTAGTATGTATGAAATGTATGAAATGTATGTATGTATGTATGTAGGGATTTTATGTATGTTGTATGTATTATTGTTATGTGTGTTTTATGTGTGAATTTTTAATGTATTTATGTATGTTTGGTATGTATGTATGTTTGTATGTATGTATGTTTAATCAAATAATTACATACATACATAATCATAAATACTTTATACAAAACAACTTTACAACATAAAACACAACTTACACACATACAAAACACAAAACTTTATATACTTACACATCCCTACATAAAATTTACTTAAACATACAAAATTTACATACATAAATCATCCCTTACTTTACTCCCATACTTTCAAAATTATAAAACACACATCCCATTTTCATACATACTTCATTCATACATACTTTTAAACACATACACACACACATCCCATAATACATACTTTCACATACATACATAAAATACATACATAAATACTTTACATACATCCCATTCAGATTTACAGAAAATACAGACAGACACCAGACAGACAACAAATAGACAAAACGGACAGAGGGGTTTTCAGACTACATGGGATATACGAGCGCCTCATTTTTCTACAGCAGCAATTTCCTTTGTTAGTTTATTCATTCAATTTTTTATTTATTTTTCTCTCATTTATTTTTTAGGGACTGGATACCAAAATGTAGGGACCAAATAATTTCCCAAAAAGGGGCAAGAAACAGAGTTAGGCAGGCCAAAGGTATTGCTCTTTTCCATTTTCAAACTGCTTTCATTTAAAAGATTTTCACTTCTCAGGTTTTTTATATTAAAAAATCAATCTTTAATAAAAACTTTTTTTTCAAAAAAGATGGGAAATGTTTGCCTGCACTTTTCCTTTTCCCCTGCTCCTTTTTGCATCAGGAAATAGTTTTTTTTAAAAATAAATGTTCGTCATTTATTTACTTTTTTACCTACCTTTATCTGATGCAAAGATTTTTTTTTTCTTTACATCCCAAGCACTCCTCCTCTTTTCCTGTGTCAAAATTTTATTTCTAAATTTCCCAAAAAACCCTAGTTACATTTCAGAATTTTTGGCCCATTATTGGAGCCCAAAAGGGAACACAGATAAAATTTTAAAAAAGGGAAACGTAAAATTTTTTGTTTGCTTTTTTTAAATAGGTCATTTTTACAGTAGATAGACGAAAATTTCTTTGCCCGGGAGAAAAAACAAAAAAAAGGTTAATCGTCTGATGAAAAGCATTTTTAGCTTAGGGGGTGTGTGTGTGTGTGGTGTGGGGTGTGGTTTGTGGGTGTGTGGTGTGGTGTGTGGTGTGGTTGAGTGGTGTGTGTGGTGGTGTGTGTGTGTGTGTGGGTGTGTGGGATGTGTGTGTGGTGTGTGTGTGTGCCCTGTGTGTGTATGTTTTGGATGTGTGTATTTGTTCATGCGTGCATGTCTTTCAAAAAAGGGGTGTGTACACGTGTGTGGTTGTGTTTTATGTGTGTGTGGGGAGTGTATAAATTTTGTGTGTGTTTTGGTGTGTATGTGTGGGTGCGGGGCAAATGTAACAAATGTGTTTTGTGTAGTCTGTGTGGATATGGGGCCCGCATGCGTGCATTCTTGCAAAAATGTTTATGTGTGTTTCCATTTAAAGTACTAGTGTATCGTCTCTATCTTTTTAAATTTTCAAAAGCCTATTACAACCATTCCTGTTTTGTAGCAGTCCCCCTATATTCTTTATGTTAAGCCCCTATACAAAGAAGCAAGAAAAAAAAAACACAAAAAAAACTCACAAATCGAATGATCACAGTCAAAAAAAAACTACACAGCAGAAAGGGTTTAAACCATCTACAAAAAATTTCCCCTATCCCAATTACAGTCGGAATTTCACCCTGTGTGGAATCTTCACACTCATGGCAACTTTGGGTGGGCAGGCCCATTAGGAAAAGCTTCTTTTTGACAAGCAAGGCAGAAAAGGCCCAAGGAAAAGGCCCAAGGCAAGGCAAGTTTTTTTTTCGGGGGGGATAATAGTTTAGCACTTGTGTGCTTTTTTACATCCGTCCCCCCCCTTTTTCCCGGGAAAACATCAAGTTGAAAGATCTAAACAATAAAGTTTTACGCAAACAAACAACACACAAGAATAAGGACCCCCTATATATATAAGGAAAAAAAAATGCACTCGATCAGAAGACAAAAATCAGAAGTCCAATAAAAGATTTGTTTAAAAGGGAAAATAGAAAAGTGTTAATAGGTAAAGAGCAAACAAGGGGAGAAGGGAAAAACAACTGAAAACATCAATCCGCCACACTATCAAAAATTATACATGTGTTTATAAATCATACATTGGTAAAAGGGGAAATTTTTTAAAAAAAAAAAAAAAAAAAAAAAAGAAAAAAAAAAAAAAAAAAAAAAAAAAAAAAAAAAAAAAAAAAAAAAAAAGTAAACCTATTGGGGGGGGGGGGGGAGATCTGCCAATAAAAATATAAAAAAATTTCAAAAATTTAAATGATCCAAAATTTCCCAAAAAAGTAGGACCACAACAAGTATCAAACAACAGGCAAGAATTAACACAGAGATAAAATTTTTAAGAATGTTAAAAGGGTCACGATTCAGAAACGAAAAATGAGAAGGAATCAATGATGATTTTTAGTTAAATAAAGAAAAGCAAGAAAAGCAAAGAACAAACAAAAAAAAACAAAACAAAGAAAAGGCGCATAATTAAGAGTAAACATGAAAAAATATGAGGGTTAAAATAAAAACTGGAAAACATAAATCTACCACATCTAACATAAAAATAAGCCAATAGAACGGGTTTTTGATAAAGGGGAGAAAGAAAAAAAAAAACAGGTAAGGATACGACGAGATACATTATTAAGGTAATGTTAAAAAAAGGGCACTCTTTCAGAAACAAAAAATGGAGAAAGAATAAATAAATTATTTTGATTTGGATAATAAAACAAAAACAAAAAAAAACAAAAAACAAAAAAAACAAAAAAAAACCCAAAACAAAGCAAAAAAAAGAAAAAAAGAAAGGTCAATGATTTAAGAGCAAAAAAAATGAGATGTGATGAGGCTGAATACTGGAAAACATCACCACCAAACCTCTGTCTCAAAATTTCCCAACAACATAAGTTTTGTAAAAGGGGGGAGGGGAAAACAACCAACAACAAAACCCAACTCACAACACAACAACACCACACACACACACACACACACAAAACACAAAACACACACACAACACACCACACACACACACCCCACACACACACACAAAAGGGGGCATTTAATTAAAAAAGTAAACAAAAAGAAAATGATGAGGCTTAAAGACTGAAAACACAATCCACCACCATCTAGCATTCCAAAAAAATCTCATAAAAACATATTTTGATAAAAAGGGGGAAGGGGAAAACAAAAAGAAAAAACCCCAAATCACCACACCCCACACAACCCCACTTCCTTTACACACTCCACAACCCCTCTCACACCCCTCCACACATCAAACCACACACACACACCCACACACCCCCCACCACACACACACACCCCCACACCACACACACGCAAAAACACACACACACACACAACACACACACAAAAAACACGCAACCAAAACACACAAACACACAAAACACACCACACACACAAAACAAAAACACACACACCACACACAAAACCACACACATACACACACACAACACACACCAGGGGAGGGAGGAGGAGGGAAAAGAAGGGGAATAATTGGTTTATATTTTTGGTGCTTTAAGTTGATTATAAGGTATTTTTGAAGGTTGTCAATGATTGTTTTCTTTATTGAATCGGGAGGGAGTTCACAGCCAGGGCCTGAGTATAGTTTAAAATAGATTTAAAAAAAGTCTATTTTTGGGATTGGGACATTGGCCCTTTTTAGTATTTCTGGGAAAGATTAAATTTCGAACTTATCTTTTTAAGGATGTGGGGACAGTTCCTGCCATTTTTCTAACATAAATGTCTTTGTTATTTTTTTTAGTCTTTGTTTTTAGGGGGGGGAATATTTAAAATTTAGTATAATCCACTTCAAAAAAAGGTTTTTCTTCAGGAGGAAAAGTTGAGAGCAGTTTATACAGAATTAGAGTAAGGTTCATAGTGTTTGCACTGGCAGATCCCATAGGGTTGAGGCATAGTTATTGAGGGTTGATGTAAGCTTGGGAAGAATTTCCTTGAATTGGGTCAAGGAATGTTTAATTTTAGTTTAACTGGGGATACTCTTTGGGAAAATATTTGCATAGATGAGATAGTGGAAACCACTGAGATTTTTATCGATTTTTACTCTAGAACTTTGTGATGAGAGGTTTGTTCATTGCTTCCTTTTTTTTTTATATGGATTGGACTGTTTTTTTGAGGAATTTTTTGTCGTTTTGGTTGGTGGTGATAAGCATGCATTTTGTTTTTTGGGGGGGTTGAAAGACATATGGTTCAGTTCTGTCCATTTGTACAAGATCATTGCAGCTTTGTTGTAATATGGTTGCAAGAGAGTCAAATGTCGTTTTGGCTTGAAAAGTTTGGTTGTATCATCAGCAAATAGTTCTAACATTTAGATTTGATAAGTTAGAGGAAGGTCATTTATGTAAAAGGGAAAAAGGGAGTATTGGGGTCCTTGATAGATCCCTGTGGTATTTCCATAAATGAATGGGTTTTAGGACTGGAGTGGATGTAGTTGTTTGAGACACATGTGTCTGTTTTTAAGATAAGAAGCGAGTAGTTCTAGACTATCTGATGATAGATTATACAGGTCTAGCTTTTGATGTGGGTGTGTGGTCAATTGTATCAAATGCTTTTTTGAAATCTACAATAATACCTCCACAAATTTTGTTTTCTTTAATGTTTGATAGCCAATTGGGCTATGAGTTAGTCGTGCAGTATGACATGAGTGATTTTGTTGAATCCTAAATTGGGTTAGGGTGAAGAAGGTCGTTAGTGTCTATATGACGGACTAAGTGTTTATTTATATGTTTTTTCAGGGGTTTTGAAAGGAGGGTTTAAAATTAGGATTGGGCCCTATAATTTGGGGATCGGGAAGGGTGTCCCCAAAGATTTGTGAATTGGGGATTACTTTTGCAGTTTGAGGGCTTTGGGGAATTTTGTTCTTTTCAAGACATTGGTTATATATATATGTTAGGGTGTCTGTGATAACTGGAGCTGACAGTTTCAAAATTTCTGCGTCTATTCCACAAAAACCTGGTCCTTGATTGTTTGAGGTGAATTAAATATTATAGACCTCAAAAACTGAATGAATGGTATGTGAAGTGTTTGAAGGAATATGCTTGGTCTTGGCAGTTATGTCTTAAGGTGTTGAGGTTATTGGATTTTGAATCATCATTGTTATACAACGTTATGTAGAGACGTTTATGAAATGATTGTTGAGTTGTTCAGCTGTAACATCTTTGATTATATTTGATTTGGAAGATGATTGTTTATTTGTTTTTTGATTTATGGCCCTCCAATAATCTGTTGAGTTTTGTTTGGAAGACAGTAAATCTTGGAAATATTTCTTTTTTTCTTGCGTTTCTGTGAGTTTATGGGCGTTTCGTAATCTATTTGATCTTCATGATATTTATGTTTTTTTAATAAATCTCTAAGATAACATGCTCTCTTCTAGTTCTTTTGTAATCCAAGGTGGGTTTGGGGACATGTTTGGACCCTTTGGTTTTAAGTGGAGCATGTTTGTTGTAGATTTCAGTAAGGTTTTTATCCAGAATTCAATGGGCCTTGTCTGGATCAGTAATGTTTATGTTTCTGATGAGCATAGAGTTACTTAGATCAAGAAGGAAAAGCTGTTCATTAAATTTTGCAAAAGAACGATATTTTGTTATGGTTTTATGTCCAGGGTTTGGGAATTTTTGCTCCTTTTTTTGACCATGTAGTACAGATGGGTAGTGATCGCTGCAGTTATAGACAGGGAACACATGTTTCTATGATGTTTTTGGGATTAGATCGTAGATGTGGATCAATTATTGTGCTTGACATTTGGTGTGACTCTCGTGGGTAATTCTACACAGTCTGGTGAAGGCTTGAATAATTAGTAATTGGCGTCCAAATATTTTTACTTTTGTTAAATCAATATTAAAATCACCTAGTAGTATTTACTTCCCTGGATTCTATAGAACTACATTCATCATTTCGTCAAAAGCTTGTCTATCCAATTTTTTCTTCTGCTGGATTCCTATAGCAGAATCCCATTGCAATAGGTGGTGAACCTTTCATGGTGATTTCAAACCAGACAGCTTCTACTCACAATGTTCAAGATGAATGAGACGCTTGAATGTTATAGATTCACTAATGTATATGATTGATTCCATGTTTCTTTTGCCTTTGTGGATTCCTTTCGTATGTTTTTATATCTGGGATATATAAATCAGTGTGTCTACTATGTGCTTCGAGAGTCTTGATTCAGATAGCCCTAGTATGTGAATGGTTTGCCATGGTTTTCTAATAAGGGTCGGTGTTGATATGTCTTCAATTTTATTGACTGCATGATTTATATTTAAGTGACCAAAATTCGTAGGCCTTCCTTTAGAGGGCCACGTTGTTGTGTCTTGAATGCATCAGTGTGTTGGATTTTTGCTGGAGATGTGATAATTGTGTCCTAAGACAGAAAAGGTGAAAATCAATTAGAGATGAATAGGAATATAAGGGTAGTGGGGGGACTCGATAGGGGTAACGGAATGAAAGTAAGAAAAAAAAGTGGAAAAAACTAGACTGATTTTAGTTGCCCCGATGTGATAATGTGTGTAAAAACTGGAAGGTGACAATCAATGAGAGATAAATTTGGAAAAAAAGGGGAAAGTGGGCACTCAATGGGGGGAGGATGAAATGTAGGAAGGAAAGGGGGAAAAAAAAAAAAAAGACTGCTTTCAAGTTGCTCAAAAAATACACCAACAGTGTTATATAAATATAGATCTATAACCAATCCAACCAACACAATGTAATGTAGCAACGGGGAAAGGTGAAAAATCTATTTTTATATGGAATAAGGGGATCTGGTGGGGCACTCAATTAGGGGTAGGGTTTGTAATGTAAGAAAAAAAAAAATTCAATAGTTAATCAGAGACAAAACGGGACCAATCAACTAACAACATATAAAAAGGGAAATATAAGAGACAAAAAAAAAAAAAAAAAAACCCCAAAAAACAAAAGAAAAGGGTATAGGGGCTGTGGTTGGCCCAATAAAACACACACTTCTGAGGTGACTTTTTCGTTTCAACATGGTGTTTTGGGTGATAAATGTCACAAGATGTGGTTTATCACGCACTCCACATTTGGGTGGAATAAACCGTTTGGCCCACATCACCAAAGTTGTACACGCTTTGTCGGGGACTGTAAAGGGGTTCCCCGCCAGCAACAATCAGGAGAATTCCTCCATGTGTCCACAATTCACAATGTTTCTGCTTGCGTTGTTGCACCGATAAATTTGGTCTTTGCAAAGAATGAGATAATTTGGGAAAAGCCCTGGGAAGGGGTAATTCATACACTGGTGTGTATGCACACAAGGTCTGTTCAATGTCACACCAACCTGAAAACAGCGAACTTGATCAGTTTTTTAATTGGGCCACCAGGCATCCAAAAAAACCACACGGTCGGTTCCCTCCTGGGATGGAGATTGCAATGGTCCCTTGACAGGCATCCTTCACCTTTATAAGTCAAAAACCAAAACAAAAAAAACCCACGTTAATCAATAAGCTAACTTTTTCAATCAACTCTCAGAAGGAACTACACCCCCCAAAACCCAACACACAAAAGCTACACTAAAGGGGGGGGAAACAATTAGCTGAGCAGATTTTTTTTCACAAAGAGGCCCAGATAACGGGGAAGGGAACAAAAAATTCCACAAGGGGCCCCAGATAAATGACAGTAACAAGAATTATCAGGCTTGTTACAGTAAAAACCATACAACAATTAAGGACGATACCACAAGACAAATAAAAAAAGCAAGGGGGCCTTCCCCCCAAAAGGAAAAAAAAATTAAACAAAACAAAAAAAACAGCAAAGAAAAAACTACTTAGCAAGAAAAAACAGCAACAAACAAACAAACAAACAGAAACAACAAAAAAACAACAACAAAGAAACAAAACCAAAAGAAAAAAAAAAAACAAAAACAAACAAAAAAAGCAAACAAACAAACACACACACAACACACACACACAAACACACACACACACCACACCACACACACACACACAAAAAAAACCCCAAACAGCCAACCAAACAAACAATAAGAAAAAACCCACACACAACAAAACTCAAAACCAAAAACTTTTAAAAAAAAAAAAAAACGAAAACAAAAAACAGAAAAACACCCAAACCAACCCAAACAAAACCAAAAAAAACAAAAACAAACACCACACGCACCACACACACACACACACACCACACCACACACACACACCACACACACAAATCAAGAAGCAAAAACAAACAACCCCCCCCCAACAACAAAAAAGTATAAAATAAAAACAAAAAAAAAAAAAAACAAACAAACCAAAAAAGCAACATACAACAAAAAAACAAAACAAAAAAAATCGCACAGAACAAAACGCTCTAATAAATACAAAAAACAACCAATAAAAAAAAAAATAAAACGAAATAAAAAATAAATAAAAAAATTTAGAAACCCAACTCCCCTAAAAAAAAAACAAACAAACAAAACAAACAAACAACAACAAAAAACACAAATGGGCCCAACAACAACAAACAGAAAACAGAGAGAAAGCAATAAAACTAACCAAACCAGAATAAAACAAAAAAAGGCAAAATAAAATTGAATGAAAATCAAGAATCAGATTGGGAAGTTAAAGAGGAATGAATACAATCCACACACAATTCCCAAAAAGGCGAAAATGGTGAAAAAGGGGGGTCAATCAGCAATTTTCTCTCTCTCTCTCTCTTCCTCTCTCTTCTCTCTCTCTCTTCTCTCTTCTCCCCTCTCTCTTGACTTCCTCACTCCCTCGTTTTTCTCTCGCTCTGCTGACTAGCTTGCTGGCAAGGGTTACAAAAGGGCCTGTTGGATAGATTGTCAAAAAGGACTCAAGGGAGGTTTTTGTTTATCTTGTGACTGAGGGGTCCTGGAGTGCCCCAGGCATTTGTATTTAGGGGCAGAGGGAAGGGGTGGGAACTGTTATCATAGTCCCCGCTGTACTCAGGTTCGCTGTAAAAGGGAGGCCGTACTGCTTTAAAAGTAGTCCGCCGCGGCGTGGTCGGGCCTTGTTCTTTAGGACGTTGCTTCTTTTAGTCCGAAAGGCTTATTGTAGTCGTGGCGCGGTGTGAAGAGGCGTCGTAGTCAGTATACCGTCCCGGGGCGGGCCGAGGGGCTTTTTGGGTGTTGGGGGAGACCATGGGCCCCTTTTGGCAGGATGGGGCTGTTCTTTGTTGTTGGGCACAGCTCTATGGATGGACAGTGAGCCCCGATTTTTGTGCCTTTGGCTCGTGGAGTGGGCTGGAGTGGGGAGCAGAGGTTTTGATTTTGGTATGCGGTACAAGTTGTTGGTAAGGATCCGCATTACCATAGGGACTTGGGTGGAAGGGGTTCCTTGGTACTTGTAGAGGGACTTCTTGGGTGCCCCACTTTCAGTCTGAAAAGAGGAGGTGTGGTTGGATAAAACTCACTCCACTCTTCTGCCACAGACTTTGGAGAGGGCTGGCGTTGGAGTCCCTCACGGATTTGGTGGCATGGTGTCGGCCATATGGAGGGAGGGATTGAAGAGGCTTTTATGCTGGCAAGGGGGAAAGCCTGGCGTAGTCCTCTGACTACACGTTGCCATGTCGCACACTCAAACTGGGCCACTTTGTAAGCAGCTGTTGATGCCTACATGGAAAGTGACTCCTGTTGACGTGTGGAGAAGGAGGAAGGGTGGATAGCCACTTCAGCAGGTGTTGGGATGGTCTAGGCCTGGCATGACAGGTACTTGCTGGTCCTCCATGGGGAGAAGTTCTGTCTCCAACTGCTCTTAAGACAGAGTCACCAATGAGTAACTCTTGGCTGGCAGTGGGGACAGTCTTTTCAGTAGTGTCTCCTAAAGGTGTTGGGAAAGGAGATGCTGGAGGGGGTGCCTTGGAATAGACAGTGGGAACAGGACTTTTTTTACTTTTATCTTTTGGTTGTTGAGGAAGGGCTGGTGGAGGGGGTGGTTTGGGGCTGGGTTTTTGGTCAGGATCAAGGGGTGAAAAACTTGTTATTTGGTGGGGGATCGTGGATTATAATTTCTTCATCAATTGGGGTGTCGGGATATATCAGAGAGGGAGTCACTTAAGAGAATTTTGGAAAGGGTGTCTGTTAGTTTTTTGGTATGGGTCTTTGGAGTGGAAGTGACTGGATGGTTGTTGGAGGTGGGATGGTAGGTATGATGTAGTAGTTGATGGTAGGGCTTTCTTTAATTGATTGATTTCTTTATTAATGTGCTTTTTGCCAGTTGTCGAAGGCAGAGAGGCTTTTGGCTTGACTGTCAACTGTTTTCTGCAATTGATTGTTTTGCTGAGTAAGGTCAGCAATGGTTGACTTCAGTGTTTGTTCTGTGGCTTTATGTGGTTTTTTGTTTGGACTGTGCTTGTCTTTGCTTGGTGCTGGCTGTTATCTCTATCTGTTGGTTTAAGTGTTTGTTCTCTGTCTGTAATGCATCAACCTGTGCTTTGAGGGCGTGATGGTGGAGATGGCTGCAGGACAGCTGGCAGTGAACTTGTGTGAGCAGGGCGGGAAGTGGCCAAGCTGTGGAGGCTGGGTGGAGATTTTTTGTGGATATGTGATTTTGTCCCACATGGTTGTGAAGACAGGGGGAGGTGGTTAGAAGTAGATATAGAAAGGCTAGAGTCAGGGAGGGGGGGGTGCTAGTACTGGATGGAGGGGGGGTGGTTGTTTTGGGGGAGGGAAAGAGGTTGGATCAAAAGGGGTTTGTGGGTGAGAGGTGTCATTGTCAAGGGGGTGGGTAGGGGGGTTGTGTCCAATACACTGTGAGTCAGTGGAGGGGCAAGAAGAAGAGCTGGGGTTGCTGGGGAGATGGTTCAGTAGAGATGGCATCAGCTGAAACACTGAGGGAGCTGGCTTGGAGGTGGGGAGGAAGGAGGGGGAGGAGGAGGAGGTGGTGCAGGCAACTGATTGTCACCTGGCAACATGGTGGGAGAACTGTCCATTGCTGGGGGCAGGGTAACAGTAGGCGAAGGTGCAGTGATGGCTAACAAAAGTTCCAGGCACAGACAGATACACTGGGAGGAAGAGGGATCAGTGGGGTTTCCCTCACTTGCACAATCACAAAATACTATTCACTATCTTCTTCAAAATGTCAAATTCTTTCTCCAACCACTCCTGGCATGTATTTCCTTGAATCAATACGGTCCCCGTTGAATGAAATATTGTTATTGTTAGTAGTTTCGAACTGTCTAGGAAGAGCTGCAGGAATTTTTTTGAAAAGTTGTGGTGGAAGTGCAGGTAGGTAGTGTCTAGATTTGGTATGATTTCTTCTGATTGTGTCAAGTCCCGCCATGTGGTTGTTGCAGTGTTGACTTAAGTGTGTCTATTATATCTGTTGTGTAGTACTGTTCTCCATGTAGGAAGGTGTTTGTGAGCAGCTACGAATTTTACCTGACGACTATCTTTCGTAAACTGAATGTTTGCTAATGATAATGAATGTTTGGCACTTTCCGATCTGGTTGTTGGGTCGCATTGTGGGAAGGTATGTTGGAGGTAGAATTCATCACTGATTTCAGAAAAGAGAAGAGAAAAGTCACGGCAATAAAAAAAAAAAAAAAAAAAAAAAAAAAAAAAAGTCACAGCAGTTAGTGAAAAGGAGAGCCACCAACCAGTCTCAGTTGGAGGGAAGGTTTGATGTGGCCCTCACATAGTTCCCGTCTAGCTCGAGTTCACCTTATCTAGATCCATTTTGCTTACAACCAATTTACACACTTATGATATGTGAATTTACAGCAGTTGATACTCACTTACATATTGGGAGGAAAACAGTCCCCTTCACATGATCACTTAAACACTTCACCACATCACCACTTTGACACTTCAACGCAGGTGTAATACACCACAAAACACCGGTCAAAGAAGGAACACTGGAGCACTCCTTGAATACGTTTGTTCTAAGTAGATAAAAAAAAACAAAAAAAAACAAAAAAAAACAAAAAAAAACCATGTTAAATACCTCAGGAACAGCACATAAGAAAACCGCACAAGAAATGAATAACTGAATAACTGTAACACTGAAACACAGCACGACAGCACAACTGAAGCCCTAGGTGAAGCGTTTTTGCTTGGCTGCACACTGGAGCTCCTCTCAGATACGTCTTGACACAAGGGACGACGGAGGAGAGAGAGTTTACCCACCAGTTAGCCACCGTGCCTGCATGCCATTCTGTGCCAGGTGGAGTGTGCCGTGCCATAATTGCTGTAATTGCTTCCCCCATGACATTTATTTTTTGATCCTTTATGGGCGTTGGAGGTGTGAGCTAGATGTAAATGCCCTTTTGCTTGACCTGCTGGACATTCTTCACAGTCAAATCTTCTGCTTTAATACTACTACTACTATTTACTACTACTACTACCTACTATTTTTTTTTTTTACTATATACTACTGATGATGATGATGATAAATGATGATGATGACGATGATGATGTTGATGATGATAATGATAATGATAATAATAATGAATAATAATAATAATAATAATTTAATAATATAATAATAATAATAATAATATAATAATAGTAGTACTACATAATTACTACTTCTACTACTTCTACTACTACTACTTCTACTACTACTAACTACTACCACTACCGTAAAATCCCTAGCTTTACCGCCACCCCCCCCCCAACCCCCCCCATGCACAGATTTAGGGCAAAATTGGGGGATGGGCGTTTGCTAGGGATAGACCCCTTTTGCAAAAAAGTAATTTTTGTGCTAAACCCGTGTAACTGAGTGAATACAAACGAAAAAAGCATGTAAGTCAGGTCGTGTGAGTAAAAGACTGACCTATCCACAGAAAATTGACGGGCACGCTCCGAAACATTCCCACCCTGTTTTCGGTATCCAGATACTGAAGGGCTTACAATTTAAAAGATACAGTGTAAGCTTTTATTTTGCAAAAATGGCACAGACAGCATTTTGCAGTCAGCAGTCGGCATTTGCAAAAATGGCATAGAAAGATTCAAGAACCAATTTCCGGCCATCAGGAAGCGTCGTTCAAAGTACCGGTACGTCACTGACAGACAAAAGACTCAGTGGAAAAAGCATGACGTAATGTTAATTCACTTTGATGGGGATGGGTGGGTGTGAGGAGAGGGGACAAAGAATAAGAAAAGAAGGAAAGAAATACGAAAAGGTAAAGAAAGGGAAAAAGATGACTTTTAGAACAGTCTGCACAAATCCTAGTTTAAGTGAGCATAGTCTCTTTGAAAAAAGCAGGGTGGGCGTTTGCTAGGTAGTTACCCCTGTGCACAACTTTTGGCCCAAAGTGGGGGGTGGGCGTTTGCTAGATGGTGGGCTTATGCTAGGGATTTTTATGGTACTACTACTACTACTACTACTACTACTTACTACTACTCTACTACTACTACTACTATACTCACTTACTACTACTTACTATTACTACTACTACTAACTACTACTTACTACTACTTCTACTGATGATGACGAGGAGGAGGAGGAGGATGAGGATGAGGATAATAATAATAATAATAATAATTAATAATATATATATTATATATATATATATATATATATATAATATATAAACATTGAATCTATATAGCGCTATACCTTGTAAAATCAAATCAAAGCCTTGCATTCGAACCTATACAACACACAACCAATCAATAACAATTTATAGTGTAAGCTGCTATAATACTAACATCCCGAAGTCGGTATGCGGCTGCCTAAAGGGTGGTTGGTGGTGGTGGTGGTGGCAGGGGGATGGGTGGAATGGTTACATAATGCGAAAAAAATCCTCACTCTTGGTGAATCTTGAAGCTCTATAGCACAGCCGCCAAGGATTAAATTCTGACATGAACAGTGACAGCAAGTCAGTTTTGTATACAGATACACACTATCACAGTGAACAATATCATTCGCGGGAAACAAAGAATCTGTTGCCCCCTGTGCCCCCACATGATGAGAATATGTTTTCCCCTAAAACAGACATTATTGCATTTTGAACATACTCTTTCTTACCGTGGTATGTTATGGAAACATCCAATCTCAATAGAAGCTTATGACAACTGCAAACTAAATTTCATAAGAGTGTAAACATACACATCTGGCAGACAAGTTATATTTTTCCATACTAAAATTGGTTTTTATTGTTTTTGTACTAAAGGCATCTACTATTATCCCACAGCTCAGCTCTCCATTCATTAACACTTTTCTATTAGGTTTTTGATATTTACATGAACTGGTTAGAATTGATAGTTGAACAAAACTGTCTCTCCCAACAAAGTCAAATCTGCTGTGCACTAAAATGTTTTGTATCTTATTTAGCCATGCTGATGGAATCAGAGATTTTCATGTACATATTTCATCCTGTGGTAAACATTTCAGGATAGCTTTCCAGGATGAAAGTCAAGGGCTACATCCAGAAACGAACCATTCGAACAGAAATAGACAAGGAGTATCTGCCCCCTTCTCCATATACTAACGAATTTGACATCGTACGCTTTCAACGAAAAATATATTTAAAAAAAAAAAAAGGAACTTTTTAAATATTACTACGTTTTCATAGCCCAAAATTTCACACCCATACAACAAAACAGGTAAAACAATTTTATCAAAGAAACCAAGTGTCACATGCATAAGTAGTTCCTTTTTGCCATGCAGTCCTTATCAAAACTAAACATGACTTTAGTAGCTTGAATAAGCATTTTCCTTACATTTTGCAAAACTGCCACTCTCACTAAAATAATTTCTAGATAGTTAAAATAGTTAACAACTTCAAAAGTTTTCCCACCATATATAAAACATGTTATAAGATCTTTTTTGGCAAAAATATCATGATTTTCACACACACACACACACACACACACCACACCACACACACACACTCACACACACAAAACACACACTCACACACACACACACACACAAAACACACACTCACACACACACCACACACACACACACACACACACACACACACACACACACACACACACACACACACACACTCACACACACACACACACCACACACACACACAACTCACACACACACACACACACACACACACACACACACACACACACACACACACACACACACCACACACACACACACACACACACATACACATACACACACATGTTGTGTAGCTATTTCTATATCAATATTACTTCCCTTTCAGAGACTATCTTAAACGATTCAATCCCTTTTAATTGTTAAAGTTGCTTAGTAGTCCAGATAAAAGTTGCCATATCATGGAAAAGAAGCAAGAACTTTTATATGAATTTGTTGGAATTGCTGTTTACCTGTCTTGAACAAGACAAGACAAGATGAAGTAAATGATTGTAAATATATATCTTTTTTTCATTTTCAAACTAACACAGGAAAAAACACCTTCAAAGTTTGAAATTGTTTGTTTGATGACATGCCATAAAAGATAGATTGCAGTAACTTGAGCCGAGTTAGGAATGGCAGATCTCTACAGGGCTCTCCCCTTAACTTCTATTCCTCTGAGCTTTGGAGGAGATGTGTTGTCTGTCTTCCCGTGTTTGTGCCTGGAGGAGGGGGAGAGGAGGAGGAGGCGCTGCTGCTTCGGGTAGATAGGACAGGGGGTGGGGAGGAGTGGGAGGGAGATAGGACAGGAGGGGTAGATAGGAATAAGGGGTGGAGAGGTAGGAGGAGGGTGGGGGGGGTAGGACAGGAGGGGGGAGGGAGAGATAGGGGGATAGGACAGGAGGAGAGATAGGGGGGGTAGGACAGGAGGAGAGATGGGGGGGTAGGACAGGAGGGAGAGATAGGGGGGAGGGGGGGATAGGATGGGAGGAGGGAGGGAGAGAGAGGGGGGAAGGGAGAGATAGGGTTGGGTAGGAGGGGGGGGGGTAGGACGGGGGGGGATAGGGGGGGTAGGATGGAGGGGGTGTAGGACGGGAGGGGGGAGGGGGGGAGATAGGAGGTGGGGGGATAGGACAGGAGGGGGAGATAGAAGGGAGGTGAGTATAATTATTAGGGAAAGGGGGTAGGTAAAGGATGTTTAACAGTGGAGGGTGGGATATAGGAGGAGGGGATAGGATGCTGGAGAAACTGGGCTTGTGGTTAAGTTAGGAGGGAGAAGAAGGTTATGTTTGTCATGGTCTACAAGAAGTGGTATCATTGTCTCAATCATCCTCTGGCGAATAAACATTAATTAATAAACTAAGGAGAAAAAACAAACAAGCAAACAAACAAGGAATGCTTCTTTGGCCTTATATTTATAATCACTCATAAAGCATGTCTGCATGATAGAAAAAAGTATTTAAAAAGTGGAGAAACAGATGGACAACATGGTGTTTCCTATGTCAGTATTGTTCATGGAGGGTCCAAAGTATGTGTATGCTGAGAAACATGCTGTCACTCTCATTTGCAGGTTTTGACCAATATCCTTGCATTAACCACTGGACTACTAGCGGAGGTACCAAAAAAAAACACAAACCCGCACTGAATGCAGACGCGCTAAAACCTGTTCCACTGATTTGGAAGAGTCGGCCATTGTGTGCTAATGGGAAACGTATGACAACATTGACAAAAAGCGCTTGTACGCAGGGACTGGTTGTAGTGTGTGTCTTCGTTTTAACGTCTATCCACTAACAAGTGATTTTAGACTGGACAAGGGGAGGAAGAGATAGGATCAATCAATCACTCAATCAAATTTTTATTTCCAGATGGTACATTGAGTAAGCAGCAATCTGCTTTTTTCCAATCAAGCCATCTATCTAAAGAAAAGAAAAGAAAAAAAAATCAAAACAATAGCAAAAATCAAATTCAAAAACAAAACAAAAAACCCAAAAAAAAAACAAAGCAGAAAATCCCTAGCAAACAATAAAGCCAAAAAGAAAGAAAAGGGGAAAAAGCAAATCTAAACAAATTATTACTATTCTACATTATTTCTTGTCTCCATCTTATGTTGAGAACGTTGTTTGGCATTACAATCTTTTATATTATGTAACGTTGTCTTGATATGATTCATTGCATCTTCATGGAGATCCAACTTCTATAGTGGTTATATAATATATTTATATGTATTATATAATTTTTTTTGTTTGATAAGTAAATTAGTTATTGTGTTATTATAAATTTATTTATTTTATGACGTAGCTTATATATGCCAGTCACTCAGATGGCAACGATCACACACCTCATAATCCCACTCTACCGTTACATCCGTCCCACTCCAATCTCAACACTATCCACAACACACTCTCTCAACTATACACATCTCTCTCTATCTCACAATCACCTTCACTCACTATCACACCTCTCTCTGGGGTATTTTGGGGGAGGTGGTTGGTTTAGTTGATTAGGTTTGTGTCTTGGTTATAATTATTTACATCTATACTCGGTGCTTATTGGCTAGGTTTCGGCCTTATATGTATGGTTGTGTTGTATTTGCGGTTTTTTTGTGTATCGGGTTGGTGGGTTTTGCTGTGTTGGGCGGTGGCAGGGTAGACGGTTTTGTTTTGTTGGGGGGGGTGTGTACATTGAGGGTGGTAGTTGGATGGGGGCCAATTTCGTGTGGTGTAGGTGGGATCAAGGATAGGGGGGGGGAAGAATAGTCGGCAGGGGCACGCACACATTTATGTTTGTTTTATTTGTTTTGTGTGTTTTGTTGTTCTAACGGGAAAACCAACAACCAAAGCCTCGGCGACCATTCGCACGCCCTGGATGGTCGGGTGAGCGGGTGTCTGGTTTCTTAACTGTTCGGGTGAGTGCGGTGGAGGGGTGGGGTGGATCGTGGGTGGGGGCTGGGGGCGGGAGGAGGGGGAGTAAGGCCAGGGCGGGGGGCGAGGGTGGTGGATGGGCGGGCGAGGGGGAGACGGGGCGAGGGGGAGGAGGACAGCTGGCGAGAGAGGGGGTGAGAGTAATAAGAGCGGGACGGAAGGGGACCGAGAGAGGGGCGGTAGACAGCCGCACAGTGAGGGAGAGAGGGTAGGAGGTAGGGGGGGGACACCGAGAGAGGTGAGCGAGAGAACGGGGGTAAAAGGGAAAAAGTGCAGCGAAAAGCGAGAGAAGGAAGCCGTGAGACACGAGTGATGCGGGCGAGGGAGAGACATCTCGAGAGAGAGAGCACGCGGGGTTTCTCTGTTTTTCTCTCTCTGTCTATCACTCTCCTCTCTCTCCTCTCTCTCTCTCTCTCTCTTTCTCCTCTCTCTCTCTCTCTCTCTCCTCTCTCTCCTCTCTCTCTCTTTTCTCTCTGTCTGTCTGTTCATGTTTGTCTGTCTGGCTCTCTCTATCTCTTCTCTCTCTCTCTCTCTCTCTCTCTCTTTCTTTCTCTTTCTTTCTCTTTCTCTCTCTCTCTCTCTCTCTCTCTCTCTCTCTCTCTCTCTCTCTCTCTCTCTCTCTCTCTCTTCTCTCTCTCTCTCTCCACTCTCTCTCTCTCTCTCTCTCTTCTCTCTTCCTCTCTCTCTCTTCTCTCTTCTCTCTCTTTCTTTCTCTCCTCTCTCTCTCTCTCTCTCTCTCTCTCTCTCTCTCTCTCTCTCTCTCTCTCTCTCTCTCTCTCTTCTCCTCTCTCTCTCTCTCTCTCTCTCTCTCTCCATCCCCTTCTTTCTCTCCCTTAACCATTTCTCTGTCCTACTGTCTGTTTCTCTTTGTCTGTCTGTAAGTTCTTCTTTGTTAGATTATTGTCTCTGTCTATAATCCCCACCCCTCTCCTAACACAAACGCCCCGTTACTCTTATCAGACCCTTTTCTTGCTTGAAAATAGGCGTCAATTTTCCAGAATACCTTGCAATATTTGGGGACATAGGCAATACAGGAAAGTCTTTGTGGTTTTCTTTGCCGATAACTCAGACAAAGATTCTTTGTACAAAGAAACACAATATATGAGAGCCTAAAACAAAGGTGGAGCGGTAATAAACTGAAAAGTGCTTGAAAATGAAAGATGAACAGATGAATGGATGTTGGCATTTAGTTTATAGGTCTACATCGTGTGTGTGTGTGTATGTGTGTGTGTTGTTGTGTGTGTGTGTGTGTGTGTGTGTGTGTGTGTGTGTGTGTGTGTTGTGTGTGTGTGTGTGTGTGTGTGTGTGTGTGTATGTGTGTGTGTATGGCGTGTGTGTGTGTGTGTGTGTGTGAGTGTGTGTGTATGAGTGCGGTGTGAGTATTGTGTAGAGAGTTAAGGTGTACTCTGTGTGTGTTGGTGGTTGTGTGAGAGAGAGGGAGAGGAGAGGATGATGAGGAGAAGGAGAGAGAGCATGAGAGAGAGTCGA
>JASPKP010000117.1:0-27500 GCA_030674155.1 Stramonita haemastoma
GCAAAAATTATGTTATCCCGTCCCCCGAGAAGAGAGAGAGAGAAGAGAAGAGAGGAGGAGAGAGAGAGAGAGAGAGAGAGAGAGAGAGAGAGAGAGAGAGAGAGAGAGAGAGAGGAGAGAGGCAAGACACAGACACACAGACACAGACACAGAGACAGAGAGAGGCCAAGTAGAACAAGTACTCGTGCACATGTGTGCGTGCGTATATCTTCTTTTTTTGTGTGTGTATGATGACTATGCGCATCATTACAGGGTTAGGTTAGGGTTAGCCTATGTGCTTGTCTGCACGTGTATGCTATATATGATTTGTTTATGTGTCTGTTCTCTTGGTCTGAGTGTGTATATAGGCCTGTGTGTGTGAATGTATATACATACGCCCCCTTTTGTTGTTGGCCTAAAAAACCAAGTCCTAAACGATATGAGAGTCACGAAGATAACAGTAACAATGGAATAACGATAAAGTATATCAGTTGTTTTTTACTGATCAGTATTATGCTGCGCTGTTGCCAGGAAGATACGAGCAGACCTTGTGCTAGATAACACCACAGGACTTGTCATCTGTGGCCTGTGTGTTATGGTCTCTACTGGGGCTCAGTGGTTAAAGTGCTGGGCTCTTGAGGTGAGGGGTGCAGGTTCCAGCTTTGCCAAGCTTTCCAGTTGATGCAGGTTTTTTCCTTCCACAGTTTTCTTTCTTTCTTTCTTTTTTTCTTTCTTTCTTCTCTTTTTTTCTTTCTTTTTCTTTCTTTCTTTCTTTCTTCTTTCTTTCTTCCTATCTTTCTTTCTTTCTTCTCTTTCTTTCTTTCTTTCTTTCTTTCTTTATTCATTTCTTCCTTTCTTTCTTTCTTTCTACCTTTCTTTCTTTCTGTCTGTCTGTCTGTCTTTCTGACTGTCTGTCTGTCTGTCTTTCTGTCTGTCTGTCTATTTTTCTTTCTTTCTTTCTCCCCTTTCTTTCTTTCGATCATTCTTTCACTTTGGTCTTTCTTTCCTTTCCCTGTCTTTTTTCTATATGTTCCTCTCTCTCTCTCTCTCTCTCTCTCCTCTCTCTCTCTCTCTCTCTCTCCTCTCTCTCTCTCTCTCTCTTCTCTCTCTCTCTCTCTCTCTCTCCTCTCTCTCTCTCTCTCTCTCTCTCTCTCTCTCTCTCTCTCTCTGGGGAACGGATAGCCTAGTGGTCAGAACATTGCGCTGGCAATTTGACGACCCGGGTTCGATTCCGGTGGAGATTTTTCTCCTGGAGTTAACATCAATGCTGACTCCACTGTCCCGAAAAGTTCTTTGCGTGTGCGAACGCACGCATAATATCTTGTGTACATGTTAAATCCTGTTCCGCTTTTCGTAAGTGTAGGTCATCGTGTGCCGATGGGAACAGATGACATTTACAAAACTGCATACACACGGGGACTAGATGTAAAAAAGCACAAGAGTGGTTATTCCATTATCCGCCATATAAAAGAATACATCAAATCAAATTAAATCAAATCAAATCAAATCTCTCTCTCTCTCTCTCTCTCTCTCTCTCTCTCTCTCTCTCTCTCTCTCTTCTCTCTCTCCTCCTCTCTCTCTCTCTCTCCTCTCTCTCCTCTCTCTCTCTCTCTCTCTCTCTCTCTCTCTCTCTCTCTCTCTCTGTGTCAATCTCAGCTGGTTCTACCACATAACTCATCTATACAAGTACTTGTCCCAAAAACTTTACCAGTTGACTAAAATTAAACACTTTCTTGACTTCCATTCAAGGAAACTGTTCTTTCAAGCTTATATACAATCCTCAGTAGACTATGCAGCAACCCTGTGGGATTCTGCCGGTGCAAATACCATGAAACCGTTACTCAGTCTGTATAAACGTGGTCTTAAACTGGTCCTTTTTGGAGAAAACAACCTTCCTAGAAGTGGACTACACTCAGTTAAATATTCTTCCCCTACACCAACGGCTAAAATATAACAAAGGCATCATGATGTTTAAGATAGTGACAGGAAATGTCCCGACACCCTTAAAAGATAAATGCTCTCTCAAGCTGGAGGATTAGTGACGTCAAAATCTTCTTTCTCTCTTTCAACAACTGTCCTACTTTCAAGTAACAGAGGTCAAAACTGAACATAGAAAGAGAGAGAGAGAGACACTGGGAGCTAAGCGAAGTTAAAAGATGAATAATAAGAAAAAGACCAGCTATACAAATTAACATCCCGTTATAGGTTTGGGCCTTTGCTGTCCCTTTCTGTCTGTCTGTCTGTCTCTTTTTAGTGTCACTGAGACAGACAGATTGAAGCGAATTTGAAATAAAAAGAAGGAGAAGAAGAAGAAGAAAAGAAGAAAAGTTGTACATATTAATTGACACTGAGAATGAAGCGGTGTGGAAAGAACATTTCTTTATCTATTTCATTTATTTATCTATTTATTCTTTTATTTCGAGGATAATGGAATTAGCACTCATGTGCTTTTTTTCATCCACCTCCCTGTGTATGCAGTTTTGTAAATATCGTCAAATTGCGAGCAGAATGTTCTGACCATTATGCTATCCCGTCCCCCAAAACACGAAGAAGACAGAGAAGAAGAAGAAGAAGAAGAAAAGAAGAAGAAGAAGAAGAAGAAGAAGAAGAAGAAGAAAAAAAGATGATGATGATGATGTAGATGAAGAAGAAGAAAAGATATACCGATTAATTACCAGTTATATCAAATAAATGATTCAATCCCTCAAGAACAATAAAACATGGGGAGAGGGGACTCGAAGAAACTGAACTGAATAGAGAGAGTGCAAGCGGAATCAAAGTGCCGGGACACACAGACAGACAGATAGATGTGTCTGCGTCTGCGCGCGCGCGTGCGCGCGCACACAACACACACACACACACAACACAACACACACCACACAACATCCCACCCACAAGAATCCCCCCTCCCCCCCTCCCCCCCCCCCCCCCCCCCCACTGTGCTGTTGTACTTGTCAAGTAAGCTAATGCTAATAGGGAGGAGAGAGGGCGGCAGGGAGGGAGGGAAGGAAGGAGGGGGTCTGGTTTTTCTCTTCTCCCTGATCTACTCTGTTGTTACCTTGTCGGCCCAGTGGTCTGTTCCGTGTTCGTGTACATCGGAATAAGTAAAAGAAAGAAGGAATCAATCAGAAAAGGAAGGGGAATATGTTGTGTTGTGTTTGAAACACGCTTTTCTCTCCCTTGCATTTTTTCTTCATGCCACTGGAAACTTTGTGAAGAGAAAAGTGGGGATTTTGAAAAGGGGGATGAGGGGCGGGGGTAGGGTTTTTTGTTTTTTCTGTTGTTCATTCTCCTCTATAAAAGTTTGGGTTTTTTTCATTGAGGGAATTGTGTGTGTGTGTGTGTGTGTGTGTGTGTGTGTGTGTGTGTGTGTGTGTGTGTGTGTGTGTGTGTGTGAGAGAGAGAGAGAGAGAGAGAGAGAGAGAGAGAGAGAGAGAGAGAGAGAGAGAGAGAGAGAGAGAGAGAGAGAGAGAGAGAGAGAGAGAGAGAGAATGAATGAATGAATGAATCATCTTTATTTTTCAAGGGTAACAGAGTAAGTAATCATTACATACTTTTTTCATCCGGCCCTTGCCCTGGAGGAGAGAGAGAGAGAGAGAGAGAGAGAGAGAGAGAGAGAGGAAGAGAGAGAGAGAGAGAGAGAGAGAGAGAGAGAAGAGAGAGAGAGAGAGAGAAGAGAGAGAGAGAGACAGAGAGAGAGAGAGAGAGAGAGAGAGAGAGAGAGAGAGAAGAGAGAGAGAGAGAGAGAGAGAGGGGGAGAGAGAGGAGAAGAGAGGAGATTTTTTTGATTGATTGAATTATTCTTTTATATCGAGAATAATGGAATAAGCACTATTGTGCTTTTTTTATCCAGTCCCCCTGTGTATGCATTTTTTGTTTTATCCCTTTAATAACTACCAGCACATAGCCTTCACGTGTTTTTTTTTTCAAAAACCTTGTGCATGCGCGTGTGGGTGCGTGCATGCGTGCGCATGCGCGCGCGTGTGTGTGTTTGTGTGTGTGTGTGTATGTGTATGTGTATGTGTGTGTGTGTGCGTGTGCATGTGCATGTGTGCGTGTGGCACGCAGTGTTTCTTTTGTGTATGTTTTTTTTAATTTATTTATTTATTTATTCTTTTATTTATTCTTTTACATCGACGATAACAGATATAACAATTATGTGCTTTTTTACATCCGGTCCCCGTGTGTATGCAGTTTTGTAAATATTGTCATCTGTTCCCACCGGCACACGATGGCCTACTCTTACGAAAAGCGGAACAGGATTTAACGTGTGCGCAAGATGTTCTGCGTGCGTTCGCACACGGGGCCTCGGTTTAAAGTCTCATCCGAAGAACTTTTGGGGAGAGTGGAGTCAGCACTGATGTTAACTCCAGGAAGAAAATTTGTGTTATAGTGTGCACCTTAGACACTATAACATTTGGACTACAACCCTCTTCTTCTCCCTCCCCCCTCCTCTTCTCCTTTTCTTCAAAATGTATTACAGGCTGTTGGTACAAGGTTTTGTCTGTGTACCTGAGGTTGTGGTCTGGACTTTTTCTGTTTGATAGTAGTTGTTAATTTCATCAAGGTAAAAGCAGTTTTGATAAGGGAATTGTATTTGTGTATACAAACTGAACTTAAATTATTGATTTGGTTCAGTGAGAGTGTATGCAGTTGTTTTACACATGGAAGTTGGCTAAAATCATAAGACTTTTACTATTTAACCATGATCTGATCTCCTGCCTTCAAGCCCAGAAACCTTGCTTTGCCAATCCTTGTTCAGCTTCACTTACTGATCAGGTCCCTGCTGCAGTTGCTGACAACTTTGGTGTAGTTGCTGACAATTCTACAACCATTCCTGATGAGGTACTAGATGATGTCATTGAAAATGCTCAGTCGAGTTAAAGACTCCTTCAGACTTTGCACAAGAAATCCTTCATGAGACAGTCCTCATCCCTATTCCTCACAGTATCTCCACAAGTGGATGCCATGCTTTTTGATGGTGCTGCTCTCATCCAAATGCTGTCGCCAAAGCTGACAACTACCTTTCAGGAGTATGTAGATGTCATTGTCTTGCCATACATAATGTGCCAGCTTGATGCAGTATCTCAGATTGACATTGTTTTTGATTGTTATAGGGCTGACAGCTTGGAATCTGCTACAAGGGAAAAGTGAGGTTCTGGTGTTCGAAGAAAGGTTATGGCTTCAGCACAGATCCCAAGAAACTGGCAAGGCTTTCTGCAGGTAAATGAGAACAAAAATGAACTGTTCAGGTTCATTGCAGAGACTCTTTTGGAAGAAAGAAGCAGAAGTCCATGGCAAGGTCCTTCCTTATCTGCACAAGTGCTGAGAAAACACTGTGCTCATCCAGCAAAGACACCAGCAGAATAGAACCTTGTACCCATGAGGAAGCAGACACTCGTCTCATGCTACATGTGGATGACTGTGTGAAAGATGGCCTGCAGAGAGTCTTGATCAGGACAACAGATACCGATGTAGTTGTACTTGCTGTTGCCTGTGTCCAGTTAACTGCAGTTAATGAAGTGTGGATTGCTCTTGGAGTTGGAAAACACTTTAAATATCTAGCAGCCCACATAATTGCCACTCAGCTTAGTCCAAAGTGCTCCAAATCCTTGCCAGCCTTCCATGCATTTACAGGGTGTGACAGTGTGTCCTTCTCTGGAAGAGGAAAGACTAGAGCGTGGAATACATGGGCTGCATATCCACAAGTTACTGACACCTTCCTGCTCATGATGGAACCACCACTACCCTGCCCATACCCAACTCAATGATGGATGTTCTTCAACGATTTGTTGTTCTATTGTATGACAGGACCAGTGAGTTGCAAAGCATTGATGAAGCCAGGACAAGAATGTTCACAAAGGGAAGAGGCAATTGGAGAACATTCCACCCACTCTTGGTGCACTTCAGCAGCATACCTTACCTGCAGTCTACCAAAGTGGTCACATCTGGGGACAGTGTTTGGTGAAAGCACAGGACCCTCCTTGCCCTGGACTATGGGGTTGGCAGAGAGAACAGGATCATGGATGGAAACCTGTGTGGACTACACTGCCACAGGTAGAGGAAGCCTGTCAAGAACTGATCCACTGCAGCTGTAAGCTGGCCTGTCGAGGATGCTATAAATGCTTCAAAGCCAGCTTGCAGTGTACTGCCTTGTTAGCATTGTGGTGGAGGTGCTGACTGTAGAAAGGACTAGGGCACATGGCAGCATTGTCCCTTTTCCTGTAAGTCAAGGTGAGTGTGTGTGTCAAGTCAAATCAAAGTCAAGTCAAAGTCAAGTCAACATTTTATTTTCAGATGGTACATTGAGTAAGCATCGATTTGCTTTTTTCATCAAGCCATCTATGTAAGGAAAAACAACAACAAAAAAAGCATCAAGAAAAAAAAATTAAAAAATTAAAAAGGCAGAGAAAAACATTTCATCAACATTAATTAACCAACATGATTTCAACAGCAATATGCCTATAGAAAATATAAGCAACAACACTAACAATGAAAACTGAAAAAATAAACACACAAAAAACACTCAAAAGTCACACACTCTCTCTCTCTCTCTCTCTCTCTCTCTCTCTCTCTCTCTCTCTCTCTCTCTCTCTCTCTCTCTCTCTCTCTCTCTCTCTCTCCTCTCTCTCCTCTCTCTCTCTCTCTCTCTCTCTCTCTCTCTCTCTCTCCTCTCTCTCTCTCTCTCTTACACACACACACACACATACACACACACACTCACACACTCACACACACACACACACACACACACACACACACACACACACACACACACACACACACACACACACACACACACACACACACACACATACTTACACAGAGTTACAATGTTACTAATACCATATTTAAATTGTGTGTGTGTGTACATGTGTGTGTGTGTGTGTGTGTGTGTGTGTGTGTGTGTGTGTGTGTGTGTGTGTGTGTGTGTGTGTGTGTGTGTGTGTAAATGTGTGTGTTTGTTTGTGTGTGTTAGTTTGTTGTTGTTGCTGCTGGTGCTGGTACTGTTAAAGAGTTGTTCTCTTTCTACAAATCCTGGTCCACCAAATCAGTAAATGTCACCATTACCGTGTCACGATGCGCACGTGCAAATGAGTGTGCATGGGTGCTTGTATGTGTGTATATATATATATATATGTATGTAACATATATATAGAGAGATATGTGTGTGTGTGAATGAAGAGTAAGTCATCAGCTTTACAGATTAGAAAACATAAAGTGAAATTCAGGAGCTGTTGCTTTGTGTGTAGAATAACTTGTTAAAAATGGTTATGTATGATAAATTATTTTTAAAATCTGCTATCATTCATTGCTGTTTGTGTTCTTGAAACCACTTTTGATGCCACAAAGAAAGTGTGTACAATTAATTAGGAGTTGCTTCAAAAATGAACAGATGAACAACTGGAGAATGTTACATTTGTCGGAATCTTTGATAAGTGGGGTATACATCTTTGATCGTCAAATTAAGTGGGAAACAATTGGCCAATATGGTGTTTCCCATGCCAATATTGTACAGGAGGGTCCAAAGTATGCGTATGCCAAAAATGATGCCGTCACCCCTTTCTGCAGTTTTTTGCCCAATATTCTTACCAGAGCTGCTGGACTAAAACAGACATGGACTGAAAAAAAAGATGGGGGGATGTCGATTTGACGCGCTTTTAGATAGGTTGATATGCTCAGAGAAGAAAACACGAAAAAGGTTTTATATGCAGCAGCAGTTGTGTGTTGGTAGTGGGCCTTTCTGATTGGTTGTTATTTCAGTACAACTGCCACTTAATCTGGAATTCTTCACAGTTTGAACCCCTCCCCCACCACTACAACTGTACCAGAAAGTCTCTCTCTCTCTCTCTCTCTCTCTCTCTCTCTCTCTCTCTCCTCTCTCTCTCTCTCCCCTCTCTCTCTCTCCTCTCTCTCTCTCTCTCTCTCTCTCTCTCTCTCTCTCCTCTCTCTCTCTCTCTCTCTCTCTCTCTCTCTCTCTCTGTCTCTCTGTTCTCTCTTCTCTCTCTCTCTCTCTCTCTCTCCTCTGTCTCTCTTCTCTCTCTCTCTCTCTCTCTCTCTCTTCTGTCTCTCTGTCTCTTCTCTGTCTCGTCTCTGTCTCTCTCTCTCCTCTCTCATCTCTCTCTGTCTCTCTGTCTCTCTTCTCTCTACTCTCTCCTCCTCTCTCTCTCTCTCTCTCTCTCTCTCTCTCTCTCTCTCTCTCTCTTCTCTCTCTTCTTTCTCTTTCTCTCTCTGTCTCTCTCTCTGTATATGTAATTTACAATGTGTGCATGGAGTAGATGCCTAATATATTCAGGTGTAAAGCAGAGTCTAGTCTGCGTGCATATGGCGGAGAGCCTGCAGTTTGCCCTGGTGCATCATACTGCTGTATATTGTCATTATTATTGTGCGCCCTGCTTGCTTTTCGGTGCGTACACTCTACCCGATTTCCTTGCCAGAAAGTAGCTTTCTCAGCCCTTGAGGGTTTCGCTGTCGCCACAAGTCCGGCGCCACACACGTCGGAGATGGTAGGGGAGGGAGCAAGCACGCGGTGCCATACTGTCTTGGTGCCTCGGGGTCTGTAACCGTGCCAAAGTCGGGGCAGGACGGGCCGGAAAACGGTTCCATGGGTGCCGTCTTTGCCCGAAACCGCACATTTCTGGCAGGGGGTGGGTATGCATGCGCGCACGCGCGCGCGCGCCTGGTGTTTGTCAGTGCGTTTGTTGGTGTGCGCGCATGTGGCAGGGAGCCTGCAGTTTGCCCTGGTGCATCATACTGCTGTATATTGTCATTATTATTGTGCGCCCTGCTTGCTTTTTCGGTGGGTACACTCTACCCGATTTCCTTGCCAGAAACTAGCTTTCTCAGCCCTTGAGGGCTTCGGTGTCGCCACAAGTCCGAAGCCACAACGATTGAAGATTGTATGGGAGGGAGTATGCATACCGTGCCATACTGTGCTAGTGCCTTGGGGTCTGTAACCGTGCAAAAGTCGGGGCAGGACGGGCCCGAAAACGGGTCTTTGGGTCCCGTCTTTGTCCCAAACTGCACCTTTTTCGCAGAGGGGTGGGTATGCATGTGCGCACGCGTGCGTGCGCCTTTGTTTGTTAGTGCGTTTGTTTTTGTGCGCGCATGCCGTTTTGTGTGGTGCATCATATTGCTGTATATTGTCATTATTATTGTGCGCCCTGCTTGCTTTTCGTTGCGTACACTCTACCCAATTTCCTTGCAAAACTAGCTTTCTCAGTCCTTGAGGGCTTCGTTGTCGCCACAAGTCCGGCGCCACACACGTCGGAGATGGTAGGGGAGGGGTAAGCACACTGGGCTATACTGTCCTGGTGCCTCGGGTCTGTAACCGTGCCAAAGTCGGGGCAGGACGGGCCGGAAAACGGCTCTTTGGGTCCCGTCTTTGCCTCAAACCGCACCTATTTGGCAGGGGAGTTTGTATGCCTGCGCGCACTCGATCGCGCGCTTGTGTCTGTCAGTGCGTTTGTTTGTGTGCGCGCATGTGGCGGGGACCCTGCAGTTTGTCCCGGTGCATCATTTTGCTGTATATTGTCATTATTATTGTGCGCCCTGTTGCTTTTCGGTGCGTATACTATACCCGATTTCCTTGCTGCAAACTAGATTTCTCAGCTCTTGAGGGCTTCTGTGTCGCCACAAGTCCGGCGCCACACATGTCAAAGATAGTAGGGGAGGGAGTATGCACACGGTGCCATACTGTCTTGGTGCCTTGGGGTCTGTAACCGTGCAAACGTTGCAGCAGGTCGGGCCTGATAACAGCTCTTTGGGTCCCGTTTTTGCCTGAAACCGCCCCGTTTTGGCAGGGGAGTGCTAATGCATGCACGCTCGAGCGCGTGCGCTTGTTTTTTACAGTTCGTTTGTTTGTGTGTGCATATTGTGGCAATGACCCTGCAGTTTGCTGTGTTGCATCAAATTGCTGTATATTGTCAATATTTCTGTGTGCACTGCTTGGTTTTCGGTGCGTGCACTGTATCAGATTTCCTTGCGACAAATTAGCTTTCTCAGCTCTTAAGGGCTTGTGGTGTGTAAGCGCGCAAATGTTGGAGCAGGTCGGCCCGAAAACGGTTCTTCGGGTCAGTCTTTTCCCCAAGCCGCACGCACACACACACACACACACACACACACACACACACACACACACACACACACACACACACACACACACACACACACACACACACACACACACACACCACACACACACACACACACACACACACACACACACACACACACACACACACAACAACACACACACTAGAGACACACACAAAACACTGCAAAACAGAGATAGAAAGACAACAGAACAGAGACAGACAGACGAAAGACAGAGAGAGAAGAGAAAGAGAATGAATGAAGAAAATTTAATTAAGGGAAAGAGTAAGTAAGCATTTATATACTTTTATTTTATTCACTTGTAATCGAGGATAAGGAAAAAACCCTTTGTGCTTTTTTTACATCCAGATCCCCCGAGTGTATGTCAAGTTATTGTAAAAAAAACGTTCCCAAACGCGTCATCCACTGATACCTAATCTATTAAAAACGGAACAAATTAACATTAGCAAGATGTTCTGCTTGCGTTCAGCAACACAGACAGACGCGGATTAATATCTACCAGGGGTGTGTGGAGAGTGATCAGCACTGATTGTCTCAGGAGAAATTGTCGGTCGGAATCAAACGCTGGGTTCGTCAAATTGCGCGCAATGTGTTTCTGACCACTTAGGCTATCCTCACCCCCCCGAGGTGAGGGAAGAGAATGAAGAATGAAAATAACTTATTTCAAGGGTAAACAATAAGTAAGCATTACAAAACTACATCCGCCTATCCTGACAGAATAAAGCTAAGAAAACCCCTACCTCCACATACCATCACACAGCAGAGAGAGAGAGAGAGAGAGAGAGAGAGAGAGAGAGAGAGAGAGAGAGAGAGAGAGAGAGAGAGAGAGAGAGAGAGAGAGAGAGAGAGAGAGAGAATCACATCTTACCTTATCACATAACATAATTGCCATAAACAACAATGAAAAACACATTTCTGCATTAATTTTTTCTCTGACATAAAAATCCCCTAAAAGTCATGTAATAGCATTTTTTAAAAAAAACCTTACAACAAGAACACATTCTCACCACTAGAAATTACAGAATTTAACCTGTACGCAAGATGTTCTGCATGCGTGCGTTCGTACACGAGGCCTGGGATTATAGTCTCACCCGAGGGAGGTGGGGGGGAGTGGAGTCAGCACTGATTGTCACTCCAGGAGAAAAATCTGCTCGGCCGGAATGAAACCTGGGTCGTCAAATTGCCAGCGCAATGTTCTGACCACTAGGCTATCCCTCCACCCCCCCCCCCCCCCCAAGGGAGAAAGAGAATGAATGAATGAATGAATAATCTTTATTTTTCAAGGGTAACAGAGTAAGTAAGCATTACATACTTTTTTTCATCCGGCCCTTGCCCTGATCAGGGAATAAAGCTAAGAAACCCCTCCCTACCCCTGCATACCAGCATCACCACCAGCAGCGAGAGAGAGAGAGAGAGAGAGAGAGAGAGAGAGAGAGAGAGAGAGAGAGAGAGAGAGAGAGAGAGAGAGAGAGGAGAGAGAGAGAGAGAGAGAGAGAGAGATCCACATCCCTGTCCACCCATACCCACAGACACAAGTTGCCAAAACAACAAAGAAAATCAGCATTTCTCATTACAGTAGAATTTATTCTCTGACATAAAAACCCCATAAAAAGTCATATGAATAATTACATTTTTTCTACACAACAAAAAAACCTTAACAACAAAGAAATCAGCATTTTTCACCACAGTAGAATTTATTCTGTGACATTTAAAAACCCATAAAAAGTCATATAAACAATCAAATTTTTAATAAACGAGCAAACCTTAACAACAAATAAATCAGCATTTCTCACTAAAGTATAATTTTATCTGTGACATTCACTTGACAAAAGTCATATAACCAATTATATATTTTTCTGCACAACAACGAAATTTTAAAGCAATCAGCATTTGTCACTACAGTAGAATTTATACTGTGACATTTTAAAACAATTAAAAAGTCATATAAACAATTACATTTTTTCTACACAAGCAAACCTTGAAGTAATCAGCCTCTCTCAGTACAGTAGAGTTTATTCAGTGACATTTGAAAACACATAAAAAGTCATATAAACGATTATATTTATTTTGCACAACAAGCAAACCTACTCCAACTGACGTTCTTTATAAAAACAAAAAAAACAATAAAAAAAAATAACCCCAGACCATTTACTGTGATTTCAGAAAAAAATAACCCATCTCCCCATACACGTTCCACAGCACAGTGCAAATTACACTTTTCTTATTTTTACTTGGTTTCATTAATTTATTTTTAAAGAACACAACATTTTTTTTTCCAAAAAAAGAGAACACACTGGCACATTATACCCATTACAAGATTAAACATAAAAACAGATATAGCATAAATCTTTCACAATTTTTTTTTACAATTTGTTTGATGTGTTTTTGTAAAATCTGCCATAAGTCTTCCAACAGAAGATCAATACACAGATCTTTCACATTTGATGTGATTAAAAAAAAAATGAAACAGAAAAGAAAAGACCCCCTTCTCCCTACACTGTCCACACCATTATACAGCCTGTATATATTTTCTCTCCAATCTTCATTTGATTCCTTTAAAAAAAAAAAACACACATAAAAAATCAAACTCGCAGGCACACTTTACACACTATAAGACATACAGCATTATGATGAAAATACAGAAAACTGCATACACACAGTGATCACATATAAAAAAAAAAACAGCTCTTGAATCCTTATTCTATTTTCCTCGAAATAAAAGAAAAGGAATAAGAAAGATGTGTTGGTGTAAAATCTGCCATCAATCTTCCAGCAGAAGATCAATACACAGATCTGTCACCAACATCATCTACAGTCATTTCACAGACTATCATTGCCCATCACAGCACAAGCTGTCTTTTTGTTTCTAAATCTGATGTGATCTATAAAAAAAAATAATAATAAAAAGAAAACTGTTCTGGCACACTTTCAACATTATCATAACTTCAAGTTACTAGATCCAATTTTTCTTTGCTGTTTACATTTAATCTCATTGTTATAAAAAAAAAAAAGCCACATAGACACGTTTTATCCTGTACTAATGCATACAATTATTAAAATAGCAATGGGAATTACATCACCAGCTTTTTTTTTTCACATTTGATGGGTTTAAAAAAAAAAAGAAAGAAAAGAGAAAACATCCTGTTCTGTGTATTATACACTATTATGCAACATATATTTATCTTGTTAATTTACAGTTGATCTCATTACTTTAGAAAAAGAAAAAGCAGCCACGCAGACACATTTTATCTAAAACTACACATAATATCATACAGTATTAGTCTTTAACATAAATATTTTGTTAGATGTGTTGGTGTAAAATCTACCATCAATCTTCCAGCAAAAGATCAATACACAGATCTGCACCAACATCATCTTAAGTCATTTCACAGAATGTTAATGCCAATCACAGCACAAGCTTTCTTTCTGTTTTCACAGGTGATGCGATTAAAAAACGTAAAACAAACAAAACCTCTCCTATACATTTTTTTTTACACTATTTCACAACATTCTACAGTTTCTACTTGACTTATAATTTTAAAAGAAAAACAAAACAAACCACATACTATACATAAAATCATTAAAATATCAATGGCAATCATAGAACAAGCTTCGCTTTATTTCAAATTTGAAGTGTTAAAAAAATAAACCTTTCCCAAAGAGAGCGGAAAAAAAGCAGGCACATTTTATCCAATCCTATTCTTAAAATCATATACCTTTAGTCTTTCATTCATTTTTTTTTCGTAAGATGTGTTTGTATAAAATCTGCGATCATTCTTGCAGCAGAAGATCAATACACAGATCGGCCACCAACATCATCTTAAGTCATTAAAAAAAAAAAAAAAAAGCATTCACCGAACAAAAAAAACCAACACAGGCACATTTGCACTCTCCACCCCGCCCCCCGCCCCCCAAAAAAACCCCAAACAAACAAAAACCAACAAATACTGGCACATGTGTCCTCTGCTCGTGTAAACACACACACACACACACACACACACACACACACACACACACACACACACACACACACACACACACACACACACACACACACACACTTACCCTCACCCCCCAATAAAAAACAAAAGCGCATTATTTTTCCCTCCTTCGCCCCCCAAAAAACAACCAAACACGCAGACACATTTACCCTCTTCCCCTAAAAAAAAACACCAGGCACATGATTCTACACTTCCCCCCCAAAAAACAAACAAACAAAACAACAACAAAAAACACACACAGGCACATTTACCCTCTCCTCCCCTCCCCAAACCCCCTAATACCGGCACATTTACCCTCCCCGCCCCCTTAGAAAAAACAACCAAAATACTAAACACTGGCACATCTAGCCTCTCCCTTAACAAAAACACACAGGCACACTCTATTCAACCCTACACTTAAAATCATATGCCATCAGTCTTTCACATTTTTTGTTAGATGTGTTGGTGTAAAATCTGCCATCAATCTTCCAGCAGAAGATCAACGCACAGATCTGCCACCAACATCATCTAAAGTCATTTCATAGAATATCAATGCCAATCACAAAACAAGCTTTCTTATTGTCTTCAAATTTTATGCAAATTAAAAAGTAATAAATAAAAAATCCTTTTCAGGCACACCAATAACAATTTCACAACCGTCTACATTTATCTTACCATTACACAATATTGATCTCATTTTAAAAAATAAAGAAAAGAAAACCAAAGAACACAGGCGCGTTTTATCCTATGATGTAATTAAAATCAATTGAAATACCAATGCCAATCTCAACACAAGCTTCCTTTTGTTTTCACATTTCATGTGATGGAAAAAAGGAGGTGAGAAAACAAGGGTGCATGTCCTATTTTATTATACAACAAAAATGTTTCTTGGAAATTCACATCTGATCTCATTACTTAATAAAACAACTCCCATCTACTACACTTGATAATTATCATATAACATCATGACATAGATTTTCTTAAAATGTGTTGGTGTAAAATCTGCCATCAATCTTCCAGCAGAAGATCAATACACAGATCTGCCACCAACATCATTTAAAGTTATTATGTTTTTAAAAAACCAACAAACGACAAACAAACCACAACAGCATATTTACCCTCTCCTGGACACACAGACACACACACAGACACACACAACAGACACACAGACACAGACACAGACACAGACAGACACACACACACACCACACACACAACACACACACACACACACCACACACACACACATAGCAACAAAAGACAGCATACACTTACACAGCAACAGATCATTCACCTCTACCAAAAAATAACAGGGCAAATTTAATCTCCTCCCCCCCCCCCACCCCCGAAAAAAAACCAACAAACACAGGTACTACTAACCTCCCCCCCACAACCCCCCTCCAAAAAAAAACACAGGCAACACTACCCCCCCCCCCCCAAAAAAAAAAAACACAGGCACATAACCCCCCCACCCCTCCAAAAAAAACAAACACAGGCACACTACACGCCCTCCCCCCCAAAATAAAACACACACATTTACACCCCCCCCCCCCTCCATAAAACAAACATAACAACCCCCCCCGGCCCCTCCCCCCCAATTAAAAAACAGCATATTACCCCCTCTCCCCAAAAAACAACACAGTACATTTACCCCCCCCCCCCCCCCCCCCTCATTCTCCAAGAAAAAACAGGCATATTTACCCCCTCCCCCAAGAAAAATTCCCAGCACCACCGGACCCCATTCCCTCTCTCCCCCCCCCCCCAAAAAAAGACAGGCACAAATAACTCTCTCTCCCTTCCTCTCAATAAAAAAAGGAAAAGAAAAAGAAACCCCCACTGTCATATATACACCATTTTGCAACATATATTTATCTTGTTAATTCACATTTATTCTCAATACTTTGAAAAAGAAATCCAGCACGCAGGCACATCTCATCCATACTACACTTGATATTAACTATTAGCCTTTCACATGTATTTTTCGAAGATGTGTTGTGTAAAATCTGCCATCAATCTTCCAGTAGGAGATCAATACACAGATCTGCCACCAGCATCATCTAAAGTCATTATTTAAAAATATAATACCAAACTACAAACAAACCTTTGCCCACCTAGAAAAAGACAAAACAAAACCCCCACAGGCAATTTACCCTCCCCCAATAAAACACAGAGGCATAATATTTACCCTCCAAAAAAAACCCCAGCATTACCCTCTCCCATAAAAAAACAAACACAGGCACATTTACCCTCTTCCCCCTAAAAAAAAACCACACTGGTTTATTCCCCCCCCCCCCCCCCAAAAAAAAAAAGAAAAAAAAAGAAGGAACATTTATCCTCTTTCCCAACAAAAGCATACATGCACAATTACCCTCTCCCCCCCCCCCCCCCCAAAAAAAACCTAGCACATCCCCCCCCCCCCCAAAAAAAAAAAAAAGAAGAAAAAAAAAAGAACCGGCACATTTACCCTCTCCACCCCCAAAACACCAACAAACACAGGCTCCTTTATCCTCTACCTCAACAAAAAACAGGCATACTCTATTCAGCCATACACTTTAAATTATATTCCATCAGTCTTTTACATTTTTCGTAAGATGTGTTTGTGTAAAATCTGCCATTAATCTTCCAGCAGAAGATCAATACACAGATCTGCCACCAATATCATGTAAAGTCATTTCACAGATTATAAATGCCAATCATAGCACAAGCATTTTTTGTTTTCCAATTTGATGCATTTTTTAAAAGCATTAAAACAATCCATATCATCGCATTACGTTTTAGATCCTACAAATTTCGATCAACATTATACACACCATTATACCAACTACTACAGTTTTATTACCAATTCACATTAATTTTGATCCCATTACCTCAAAAATAGAAAAAGAAAACACTTACACTTTACTCACCGCCATACTTAACATCTTACATCATTAGTCTTTCACATACATTTTTGCTAAGATGTGTTGGTGTAAAATCTGCCATCAATCTTCCATCAGAAGATCAATACTGATCTGTCACCAACATGGCATTCACATGAACATCTTTGTTATTCCTGTCCCATTTTATGTGATTTCTAAGAAAAGACCCCTACCCCCACACACTGTCCATATCATTATACAGCCTGTAGTTTTCTCCTCAATCTTCACTTGATTCAATAAAAAAAAAATCGCAGGCATACTTTACACACCACATGACATATAGCATGAAGATGTGTTGGTGTAAACTTTGCCATCAATCAATACACAGATCTGCCACCAACATCATCTAAAGTTATTTCCAAGAATATCAATGCAAATCACAGCATCCGATTTCTTTTTGTTTTTACATTTAATGGGATTTAAAAATTACAAACAAAAAAAAGAAAACCTCCCCTGGGACACTTTCAACACTATTATACACCATTGCTACATGTTTCTTTGCCGTTTACATTTGGTCTCATTCTTTAAAAAAAGGTAAACAAGCCACACAGCCACGTTTTATCCAGTAAAATAAAATTAATAAAATATCAATGGCAAATATAGGACCCCTTTCTTTTTGTTTTTCACATTTGATTAATTATCTTTTTTAAAAAGGAAAAAAAAATCTTAAATCATTTTCTACATAATTATACTACACAATGTTTCATTGTAAATTCACGTTTGACCTCATTACTTCAAAAAAAGAAGAGAAAAACCATCTATATTTTTTTTAAAACCCATCTCTGGGTACTTTCTGTACACTATTATACAGCATTCTCCATTTCCTTGTTGATTTCCAATGGATATCATAATTTAAAAACAAAAATAAACCACACAGCCACGGTTTTTTTGGTATATCCAATACCATACGTAAAACCATTAGAATGTCAATGGCAATCACAGCACAAGCTTTCTTTTTGTTTTCAAATTTGAAGTGATTGAAATAAAAACAAAAGCTTTCCCCAAGAAAAATGGAAAAACCCTGAGGCACACTTTATCCAATACTATACTTAAAATCATATACGTTTAGTCTTTCATTCTTTTTTTGTAAGATGTGTTGGTGTAAAATCTGCCATCAATCTTCCAGCAGAAGATCAATACACAGGTCTGCCACCAACATCATCTAAAGTCATCATTTGAAAAATAAACCCACAAACAAACCACACATGTACATTTACCCTCTCCCCGAAACACACACACACACAACACACACACACACACACACACACACACACACACACACACACACACACACACACCACACACACACACACAGGCATATATACTCTCCTCCACAAAAAAACAACACAACAACATAGGACCATTTACTTATACGCCCCCCCCCCCCCTCCCCCTTCACCCAATAAAAACACACATGAACATTATTTTACCCTCTCCCCCCAAAAAATAAAACCACAGGCACATTAACCCTCTCCCTCCCGACCCCCCCCCCCCCCCCCCCCCCACCACCCCACCCCCCTACCCAAAAAAACAAAAACAAACCAAGAACATCAAAAAAAGGAACATTTATCCTCTCCAACAAAAGCGTCCAAGGGCATTTACCCTCCCCGCCCAAAAAAATTGGCGAACACAGGCATATTTACCCCTCCACCAAGAAAAAACAAAACACAGGCACATTTACCCTCTCTCCCCCAAAAAACAAAACACCAAAAAACACAGGCTCGTTTATACCTCCCCCCCCCCCAACCTTCCACCCCTCCCCAAATACAGGCACTTTAATTTATCCTGTCCCTTAATAAAAACACACAAGCACACTCTATTCAACCCTACACTTAAAATCAGACCCAATCAGTCTTTCACATTTTTCGTAAGATGTGTTGGTGTAAAATCTGCCATCAATCTTCCAGCAGAAGATCAATACACAGATCTGCCACCAACATCATGGAAAGTCATTTCATAGAACACCAATCCTCAAGCTTGATGTCTTCTGATCTGATGTGATTTTTTAAAAAGCATAAAACAATCCAAAACATCGCCTTACTTTTTACATCATACACACTTTGCACATTATACAACCTATTACATTTTTATTACCAATTCACATTAATTTTGATGTCAGTACCCCCCCCCCCCCCCCCCCCCCCGTCCCCCCGAAAAAAAAAGGAAAAGGAAATCACTCACTCTTTACTCACTGCTATACATAAGATCTTACATCATTAGTCTTTCCCATACATTTTTGCTAAGAAGTGTCGGTGTAAAATCTGCCATCAATCTTCCAGCAGAAGATGAATACACAGATCTACCACCAACATCATCTAAAGTCATTTCACAATATATCAATGCCAATCACGGCACAAGCTTTCTTTTTGCTTTCCCACACCACCTTTGTTTTTCACATTTGATGTAATTAAAAAAAAAAAAAAAAGAAGAAGAAAACATCCGCGCATTGCTACACTATTATTCAACAAAAAAATTTCTTTTAAATTCACATCTTATCTCATTACTTGAAAAAAAAAAAAAACTAATACACTTAATGTAATATACCACTAGTCTTTCACATATATTTTTCGTAAGATGTGTTGGTGTAAAATCTGCCATCAACCTTTTAGCAGAAGATCAATACACAGATCTGCCACCAACATCTTCTAAAGTTATTTTACAGAATATCAATGCAAATTACAGCATCGGATTTCTTTTTCTTTTTACGATTGATGCGATTTAAAAATGAATAAATAGAAATAAAAAAAAAACACTTCTGGCAAACTTAACACTTGTATACACCATTGCTACAATGTTCTTTGTTGTTTACATTTCATCTCATTCTTAAAACAACAAAAGATAAACAAGCTCACAGATAGCAATGGCAATTATAGCATCAGCTTTCTCTTTGGTTTCACATTTCAAGTGATTTAAAAAAGAAAAAGAAAGAAAACTATTCCCCCAGAAAAAGGGAAAATAACACGGGCACATTTCATTCACTAGTATACTTAAAATCAAATACCATAAGTCTTTCACATACATTTTTCGTAAGATGTGTTGATGTAAAATCTGCCATCAATCTTCCAGCAAAAGATCAGTGCACAGATCTGCCACATCATCATTTAAGTCGTTTAAAAAAAAACACCAAACAATAAACAATGCACACAGGCACATTTACCCCCCCCCCTCCCCCCAAAAAACAAACAAACACAAAACCCCCAAAAAAACACAGGCACATTTACCTCTCCCCCAAAAAACCCACACAGGCACATTTACCCCCCCCCCCCCTCCCCCCCAAAAAAAACCAAACAACAACAACAAAAAACAAACACAAAAACCCCCAAAACCACAGGCACATTTACCTCTCCCCCAAAAAACTCACACAGGCACATTTACCCTCTACTTCCCCCCCTCCACACACACACCGGCACATTTTCTTTACTACTATACTTCAGTCCTTCACAAATTTTTGGTAAGATATGTTGGTGTGAAATCTGCTATCAATCTTCCAGTAGAAGATCAATACACCGATCTGCCATCAACATCATCTAAAAACATTTCTTGAGCATTAATGACAATCACAGCATCATTTTTTTTTCTTCTAATTTTCATTATTGATGTGAGTTCAAAAAAAAAATATAAACACACACTTTCTATAACATTATAAATAATAATAATAATAATAATAAAAATAATAATAATAAATAATAATAATAATAATAATAATAATACATGGAATTTATATAGCGCTATATCTTGTAAAACAAATCAAAGGGCTTGCACTCGACCCTCACAACAAACAATCAATGACAATAAATAATTCTAGCAAATTCGAAAGCACACACACGCGTGCGCGCGCACGCGCGCACACACACACACACAACACACACACACACACACACACACACACACACACACACACACACACACACACACACATTGTAGAGGTTATACATTTTGACAGGGTGAATGGAATTTCAAATGTTGAAGGCAGGGACAAATAGGAGATGAAAACAGAAGACAAAAATCTTAGGTTTGAAACAAGTGTGTCTTGAGGTTGGATTTAAAAGTGTTAATGTAGGCTTTTGCCGAAGGGATAGAGGGAGGTCATTCCAGATTGATGGACCAGAAATAGAGAAAGAGCGGCGGCCAACGGTAGATAGGTTGAATCTCGGAATTTTTAAGGATAAGGTATCTGCAGCCGATCGGTGGGAACGAGAAGGTGTGTACACGTGAAGACATTCACAGAGGTAGGAGGGTGCTGTTTTGTGGAGACATTTATAACAGAGAATACTGATCTTGTAGTTAACTCTCTGTGGCACAGGCAGCCAGTGGAGAGATTGCAAGAGAGGAGTAATGTGTTCAGATTTTTTCTTTCTGAGGACCAGTCGAGCTGCAGAGTTTTGTATGCGTTGGAGAGAGTGGATAGATGATGCTGGCAGACCAGCCAAAAGAGAATTGCAATAGTCCAGACGTGAAAGAATAAGAGAAGTGACTAGTTTGGATGTTGCATCAGTGGACAGGTACTTTCGAATTGCACTAATACGCCGTAGCTGATAGTAGCATGACTGACAGGTCTGGGTGATGAATTTTTGCATGGGGAGTGTGTTGTCAATAACGACTCCTAGATACTTTACGGCACTGGATAGAGGGACTGACGTATTGCCGAATTCTATTGAAGTTGTTGTGATAAAAGACAGTTTGTGTTTGGTCCCTACAAGCATGGATTCGGTTTTATCTGCATTTAATTGTAATTTGTTCTGTATCATCCAGTTTTGGATATCTTGAAGGCAGTATGACATATTTGTCAAGAGAGAAGGCAGGTTTTCAGGTCTATCACTGCTTAGAATCTGAGAGTCGTCTGCATAAAAGTGATGGTTGATCTGATGACGGTTAATAACATGTGACAGGGGAGCAGTATAGAGAGTAAAGAGAACAGGGCCTAGAACAGATCCTTGAGGGACTCCGCATTCTAGTTTGGTTGGTGTGGAATGAATCTTGTTTACTGCCACAGTTTGGAATCGGTTTGTCAGGTACGAACTAAACCAGGTGAGGGCAGTGCCTTTAATACCGAAAGTGTTTTGGAGACGGGAGAGAAGAATTGAATGGTCTATAGTGTCAAATGCTGCAGATAAGTCGAGAAGAGTGAGGAGGGAGATTTTCCCTGAGTCAGAAGCATGTAGAAGCGAGTTTAAGGTGTGCACTAGGGTGGTTTCGGTGCTGTGGTTGATGCGGTAGGCAGACTGGAACGGGGGAGGAGACTGTTGAAATGGAGATGGCTGTTGAGTTGTTTCAGAACAACTTTTTCAAGGACTTTAGAGATAAAAGGCAGATTGGAAACAGGTCTATAGTTCTTCAGAGTGTTAGGGTCGAGGTCGTGCTTTTTGAGTAGGGGTGTAACTATTGCAGTTTTGAGAGCTGGTGGAAAAATCCCTGAAAGAAGAGATGAGTTTACAATTTTCGTGATGGTGGGTATAAGCTGTGGAAGGCACTGAGTGAAAAGAGAAGCAGGCATTGGATCAAGATCGCATGATTTTATCGTCATTTCTTTCAAAATTGTCATGATTTCACTCTCGGTTGCTGGATGAAGGGAAAGGAGAGGAGTACCAGCGAATTGGGGATCAGGAGGCGCAGGTTGGAAAGAAGACTGATCCAGTCTGGAACGAATATTGTGGACTTTGTCAGAGAAGAAGGAAGAAAAAATAGCAGGAAGTTCAGAATGGCTGTAGGCGGTAGGCAGAGGACTTGCCTTATCAGATCCAAGAAGAGTTGAGGTGAGGGAAAAAAGAGATTTCATTGATGTAGCATTGAGAACTTGAGCAGAATAGAAATTTGTCTTTGCTGAATGGATTAAGGATTTGACTTTGTTGGTTTGTTTTCGTAAAAGCTGTCTGTTAATTTCAGTTTTTATTTTGCGCCACTGCCGCTCTAGCTGTCGGCGTTTACGCTTTGCAACCAAAATTTCGTGGGTGTACCATGGGGTACAGGGTCTATCGCGCAGGAAGAGGTCCGAAGAAGGTGGATGCTCATCGAGCAGTTGACTGAGAACATTACTGTAGTGTGTAGAAGGGTCAGTGTTATCAGGAGTTTGTGATAGGCGTTCAGCAGCTTGGGAAGAAAAGATTTGAATATTGATGGCTTTGAGGTTGCGACGGGTAACGTGCTTTTCTTTTTTGATAGGCTTTGCGATGTTGAGAAAGAAAAGGATAGCAGAATGATCAGAAAGCAGTTCATTAGTGACAGATACGGATGTGATGAGATTTTGTTAGGCATCAGTGATGAGCCAGTCTAAGATGTGGCCTGATCTATGTGTAGGTTCATTTACTAGCTGGGAAAGAGAGTGGTTAGACAAGGAAAGAAAAAGACTTTGACATCGGAGAAGACTGGTTGTCGAAGTGAAAGTTGAAGTCACCGAGAATGATAAGTTTCTTGGGAGACAAGCTGTAGTGATCAAGGAGGGACTGAAACTATTACATTTTCTTGCCAATTAACATTGATTTTAATCTCTTTAACCCCCCCCAAAAAAAATAATGGAAAAACAGTCATCTTACCCATTCCTTTACTTAAAATCACATAATATATGAGAGGTCTTTTCTTGACGTTTTTTTTAAAGTTGGATTGGTGTAAAATCTGCCATCAATCTTCCAGCAGAAGATCAATACACAGAACTGCCACCAACATGAAAATCACAGGACCATCTTTGTCATTCCTTTCACAAAGACCCCTACTAAAACCAACCCGCAGGCACGTTTTGCACACTATAAAACACATAGCATTAAGATGAAAATTGATAAAACTGCATACACACAGGGACTGGACGTAAAAAGCGCATGACTCATTCCACTATCCTCGAAATAAAAGAAAAGGAATGAGAATGATGTGTTGGTGTAAAATATCATCAATTTTCCAGCAGAAGATCAATACACAGATCTGCCACCAACATCATCTTAAGTCATTTCACAGAATATTAATGCCAAACACAGCACAAGTTTTCTTTAGTTTTCCCATATGAGGTGATTAGAAACAAGTAAAATATAAAACCTATCCCAGACATTTGTTTAGTACACAACATTCTACATTTTCTTCTTGACTTCCAATCGGTCTCATAATTTAAAAAGAAAAAGACAAGCAAACCACACATTCTTGCTTTATCCAATACTATGCATAAACCATTGGAATTTCAATGACAATCACAGCACAAGCTTTCTTTTTGTTTTCAAATTTGAAATGATTTAAAAAAGAAAGAAAACATTCCCCCCCCAAACCGAAAATATCATAGGCACAGTTTATCCAATACCTTACTTAAAATCATATACCTATAGTCTATGCATATTCTTTTCGTATGATGCGTTGGTGAAAAATCTGCCATCAATCTTCCTACACAAATCTGCCACCAACATCATAAGTCATTATTGAAAAACAAACAAAAAAACACTGAACAACAAACAACACAGGCACATTCACCATCTCCAGAAACACACACACACCACCACCACGCACCACCACACCACGCACGCACGCACGCACGCACGCACGCACGCACGCACGCACGCACGCACACACACACACACACACACACACCACACACACACACACACACACACACACACACACAACACACGCACACACACAGAGGCACATTTACCATCTTCCCCAATAAATTCACACAGGCATATTTGCACTCAACCACCCCCACCCCCCAAAAAATAAAGAAAACTTGCATGTGTATATTCTGCCCCCCCCCCCCCCCCCCCAAAAAAAAAAAAAAACACAAACAAAAACACACAAACAAAAAAACACATGCACATTCCCCCCCCCCCCCCCTCCCAGCCCAAAAAAGGAATATTTATCCTCCCGCCCCTTAAAAAAGTATACAGGCACAATTACCCTCTCCTCGCCCCCCCCCCCCCCCCCCCCAAAAAAAAAAAAAAAAAAAAAGATCCAGGCACATTTACCCTCAACCCCCTACCCTCAAAAATCAACAACAACCCCCCACCAAAAACAGTCACATTAATTTATCCTCTCCCTCAACGAAAAACACATGGGCACACTCTCTTAAACCCTACAATTAAAACTATATGTGGCGCTCCACCACGAAATGAGTCGCTTAGCACATTACCCAATTTTGTGCTAGGAGCCTTTAAAGGCAGGTGGGGGTCGAGTTGTCAATTTTGTGATTTTGATTGATTATTAAACTAGATCTGTTTATTTATCTTATAATGAAATATCAAGGTACAATTTTTATTCCTTTTGCTTTTAAATGCGTTTTGAAAATACCAAAGCACTCATTTTGACAACCTGTTACTAAAATAAACTTGCCCGTTTCTCAGTTTGTCACATCCTGCAGTCTATCATTTCAATTTGTAATAATGTTGCACAGAATTGTCCGATTTTCAATCTGTTTTTTGTATTGCACATTAATAACATGTCAATAACTAGAAAATGACCTCATGTGCGCTCCGTCTCATTATGTGGTGGAGCGTCACATATCCCACAAGTCTTTCACATACTTTTATTCGTAAGATGTGTTGGTGTAAAATCTGCCATCAATTTCCAGCAGAAGATCAGCACACTGATCTGCCACCAACATCATCTAAAGTCATTAAAAAAAAAAAAAACTACCTTACCACAAACCAACCACACACGCACATTTCCCTTCTCCAAAACACACACACACACACACACAAAACACACACACACACACACACACACACACACACACACACACACACACACACACACACACACACGCACGCATTTACCCTCTCCCTAATAAACCCCACACGTGGACATTTACCTTCCCCCCAAAAAACAAAACAAAATTAAATAAACACAGGCACATTTACCCCCTCCCCCCTCCAGAAAGACATTTACCCTCTACCCCCTCCAGATAAAGACACATTTACACTCTCCCCTCCCCCCTCCAGAAAAAGACACATTTACCCTCTCCCCCCTCCAGATAAAGACACATTTACACTCTCCCCTCCCCCCTCCAGAAAGACACATTTACCCTCTCCCCCCTCCAGATAAAGACACATTTACACTCTCCCCTCCCCCCCCAGAAAAAGACACATTTACCCTCTCCCCCCCTCCAGATAAAGACACATTTACACTCTCCCCTACCCCCTCCAGAAAAAGACACATTTACCCCTCTCCCCCCTCCAGATAAAGACACATGTACACTCTCCCTTCTCCCCTTCTGGAAAAGATACATTCAACCTCTACCCCCTCCAGAAAGACATTTACCCTCTCTCCTTCCAGAAAGACACAAGGACATTTACCCTCCTTCCCCCCTAAAAAAAGACGCATTTACCCTCCCCCAAAAAGGCACATTCACCCTCTTCCCCAAAAAGGCACATTCACCCTCCTCCCCCAAAAAGGCACATTCACCCTCCTCCCCCAAAAAGGTGCATTTACTCTCCCCCCAAAATGCACATGTACCCTCTCCTCTTCACCCCACCCCCAAAAACAAAATCACAAAAAACCACAGGCACATTTCCTATACTACTATACTTCAGTCTTTCACATACATTTTTTGTAACATATGTTGGTGTTAAATCTGCCATCAATCTTCCAGCATAAAATCAATACACAGATCTGCCACCAACATCATCTAAAGTCATTTCACAAAATATCAGTACCAATCACATCACAAGCTTTCTTTTTGTCTGAAATTGTTATGCAATTTAACCAATAATAAAATTTTAAAAATCCTCTTCAGGCACAGAATTAACACAATTATACAACATTCTCCATTTCCCTTGCGATTTCACAACTGATCTCATTATTAAAAAACAAAAACAAAGAAAACCAAACCAAACCACACAGGCACGTTTTCTCCAATGCTGTAAATAACATCTCATAATGTGCCCACACCATTATACAGCAGATGTTTTTCTCCCCACTGTTCGTTTGATTCGATTAAGAAAAACCCACAATACCCCCCCCCCCCCCCCCCCCCCCATTCCAAGCACACTTTACACACCACAAGACATATTGTATGAAGGTGTGTTGGTGTAAAATCTGCCATCAATCTTTCAGCAGAAGATCAATATACAGATCTGCAACCAACATCATCAAAAGTCATTTCACACAATATTAATACCAATCACATTACAAGCTTTCTGTTAGTTTTCACAGGGATGTAATTTTTTTTAAAATATCATACATTATTATACATTATTATACAACCTTCTACATTTAATTGTCAATTTCCATTGGATCGCATAATTTAAAAACAAAAACAAAGCACACAGGCACGTTTTCTCCAATGCTATGCCAAAACCATTAGAATATTAATGGCAATCACAGTTCAAGCATTTTTTGTTTTATGATTTGAAGTAATTAAAAAAAAAAAAAACCTTTCCCCAGAAAAAAGTGAGAAAAAAGAACACAGGCACATTTCATTCAGTAGTATACTTAAAACCATATACCATCAGTCTTTCACATACATTTTTTGTAAGATGTGTTGATGTAAAATCTGTCATCAATCTTCCAGCAGAAGATCAATACACAGATCTGCCACCAAC